>KV742881.1:0-20023 GCA_000468175.2 Phytophthora cryptogea
GTCTGTCGCTTGGTGTACACGATGCTTTTGAGAGGAACTGTTAACCGTGCTCCGTACTCAAGGGCAGTGGTGTGCGTTATATACCTGAGTGTGGTGCACACACGTTACGTGGCACACACAGCTGGCACGTCGCCGACGTGTTCGGAGCCAACCAATCGGGGCTCATGCACTTTTGTATAGGATTAACTACAGGTGTCTTGTAGTTTTGTATTACAGGCCAAACTAAAGCCCACCTATAATATAGTCAGTCTAAAATCTACTTAATCTTGGTTAGGGCGTGGTTACGTTAATGGGGTCTGGTGTTAAGTGCCTTTGCTGGTACCACCCCCGACACGGTTGATTTGGTTCGGCCACCCGTGTTGGCGTTACGTCTCAAATCAGATAATCTCAAAGACTTGATTTCATTATCAAGTAAGTTTATTTATAACTTATGATGTGACCACCAAATCATGAGGCGTGTTCTTCGCAAACTATACAAGCGTCTTGGATTTGTATGAGCAGCTCACTCACCACCAAAATTTGGGCAAAATTCCCTCCAAAATGTACCACACTTCGGCTACTGACCTTTCTTTTTCCTTGGTGTCGACCCCAGACACGACTGAAAGAGTAGTGTCCCGGGTCGACATGTTTTTAGCCAATCAAATCCGATTGCATGTTTTTCGCACACTTTGTCGACATCAACACCAGACACCATTAACACAACCCATCTGGAATATGAGTACACGTATTAACACGTTAGAGTATCAATATCCATTTCGGTAATACTAAAACGAATATGAAGATTCGATTGCGATCGTGATATATTATAGCTGTATTCAACCAGGTGCGTATCAATCCCTGCATGACATCCGTTCCACATCCTCGTTCTCCTAACTTTAGTTTAGCCCTATAAGCTAGAACAGGTTGCTTCAACTCTGTCTATGGTTGCTGTCGTGCAATGAGCGCCGACAGCGAGACGCCAGAGTCCGCGTCAGCTCGTTCCCGTCCCAGTGAGGACGCAAATGTCCCCGACGAATCGTCCCAGGCGGTCGCTGAGCAAGTCGCTTCGTCGCCTCCAGCCTTTGCGTTGGCAGCCTGGAAAGCGGCTCTTGAGTTGATGCTACAAGACGAAAAGGACTCGCTGCACGAGAGCGTCCAGGCATTGCAAAGTGACTTCGACGACCGCTCGCAATTCGTGCGTGGGGATTTCGCGTGGCGGAAGCAGATCACGACGTTCCACGACAGACTGCAGGACGTGCTTATGAACGCACTGGATGGCATGGCTGTGAACGTCCGAAAACATGCCGCTCAGGTTGTAGAGAGTGTCGCCCAGACGCTGGGGAAGGCGGAGAGAGATGGAAAGCGAGCTGTTCACCAACAAGAGCAGAAAGGAGAGACGGCGCTGCGTCGAGCACGCGCCGCGTTGACCAAAGAGGTGGAGCGGATAGCACGTCTAGAGAAATGCCTACGACTTGAGGAAGCTCGGCAGGCTGCTGCCACACTAGCTGAACGAGAGCGTCAACTCATCGCGGAGCATAACGCTCGAGAAGGTCATCTGCAAGCGCAGCTGGGTGATATGCGAGCATCCAATGAATCTCTCGAGACACTCAATACCCAGTTACTTGAAGCGCTTCGAACCTCACGCTCGGAGCTTGATCAACTACGAAATACTCTGGTTAAATCCATATCGCGGCCTAAAAGGAGAAGCACGAGCCATTTTCAGGGAGAAAGCAGACGTGCTGATTCTGAGAGCCCAGCAAAGGGTAGAGGGGACAAGGCTGGAAAACACAGCAGTCTTCGCGGCCTGGAAGCACTTCCGTCGACAGCAAACGAACTGCTATTGGTGCCTGCACTGCGTCAGTCATTGAGTGCGGCAACGCAGACTGTGGCAAACCTAAAGAATCGTCTGACCGAGCTTGAAAGCGCCCGTGACAGTAATAAGCAGCGACTGCGAGAGCTTCAGCTGTCTTTTGCTCAAGCTGAGAACGAGAAAGCAAAAGCTACGAAGTTACTGGGTGAAGCTCGCTCGGCGCTCATTGAAAATGAAACGAAACTTACTCAAGCTGCAGAGGAAAGAGCACGATTGCAAGACAAGCTTGACACAGTACAAGCACTAGCCCAGGGCAGAGAGCGAGCACTTGTCGATTCGCAAAGACTAGAAGACGCTACTCGTGACCAGCTAGCGGTATTGACGAGTCGAGCCCAGCGCTCTTTGATTATCGAGACGCAGCGACGCCAATTTGAATACCAAGTGGGTAAATGGAAGGGGACACGAGATCGGCAGCAGCAAAATGATGAAAGTAAAGAGAAAGACATTTCCCCGATGGACGATTGGTGCAAGAGTTTAGAGCACATCGTGGAATCTTTTCTCCACCTCGAGTCGAGCGATGGATCTGAACGTGTTGACTTTTGTGAGACACAAAATGAAGTCGAGATTCGTCTGCGGTATGAATTTGAGAAGCGCTTTGGCGAACAGCTGAACCTGCGGGTTAGTTATGAAAGACGACGTGTTCTCGAGCGCCTCGAGCACATTTGCGCTTTGGAAGCAAAGGAAAGACAAGAAAGATCACAACGTACGCGCCAAAGTGTTTATCAGGTCACCTTGGAAAGTGACTTTACCCGCATCAAGCGCTTGGTAAAATCTGCCTACGATCAGTTGGGTGTTTGTGTGGGTACTTGGTCTGAAACAGACTTGGATGGTCTTCGTGCAGAGTTAGATGCGCTGAAGAACCAAGTGCAGGCGTTTAAGCAAAAGTTGGAGGAGGCGGATAACAGAGCAGAGTCGCAGCGTATATCACTTGTGCGAGCCGAGCTGGCACAGCAAGAGAAGGATCTTCTGTTGGTGGGGCTCACGTCACGCTATCGGCAACTGCAAGCAACTCAATACGCATGGGGCACCCAACAACAACAAAATGAAGAGCGCGAGATGCAACAACGTCGTTCGACCGAACGCAAGCCTCTTATGGTTTACGGTGTAACTCGACCGCTGACGCAAAAGCCCAAACTACATGCATTGATGCAGCTTCCTGCACGCTCAAGACCGGCCTCTGCTGCTCCTTGCTTAGGTTCCGTCGAGCGCCAACCATTTCATCAAATATCCCAGCCTCCACCAAACCGACTTGGCTCATACTTGGAACAGCAACGGAAGCGTGATGGGCAAGTTGAGCAACTGGAAGAGCATGTTCGCAGTGTTCTAAAGTCAGCTTTAATGCGTTCTGAACTTGAGAACCAACTTGACGATACTGTGGGATCTGATGGGGTAAGACGTAACTTGCTGAAAGGATGGATGCGGTACGCATACTAACTAACATTTTGTCAATTAAAGGTCCTTGAAATTCTACATCGCCGCCGCTACCGAAAGTAACGCATTAAATAGCGAGAGAATGCAGTTTCTCTGTCAGAGTCATGTACGAGGCCCGCAACAAAATTTCGTGAATGAGTAACGCCAATGCTGGTCGGTTTGCACGTAACTCGGTCAAGTCCTCCCGAGTGAATGCCGCAGTGAGAGTATCACAAGCTGTGGACGTCGCATCTAATAATCGTGGTTGTTGCAGCATGAAGTCCATGTCCCCGAAAATGCAGCCTGGCCGAACACGTCCCACAATCTCCATCGGAGTGACTTGCAGTGTTTCATTCAGCGTTGGAGCGGTTGCAGAATGTTCCGACTTCGGCGAGTCCGATGATAGCGTGGCTTCACTCGCGTTGGCCATCAGCTCGACTGTACCTCGCAGGAGCACGTACAACATGTTCGAGTTTTCTCCTATTCGGAAAATGTGATTTTGCATATTCCATTCACTCATCCGAAACAACTGAGCAAGTTCTTCCAAGAGATGTAATGTCTCCGGGTCATGTTTTCGAGCACCCGGCAGATACGCGGCAAACACTTGAGGTAGTGATAAAGCTGGCGATTTCAGCGGCGAAATGATCAAGTGTTGACCTGATCGAATCGATTGCTGCTTTGCTGCCGAAAGGATGAGTTGCTGCTCGCACCAGTCTAGAGCTAAATCTAAATCTGTTGTAACATGGCATTCTAAGTGTGAAGGTTCGTCCTGAGAACTGTCTGTGCCCTCGGGTAGAACATCGTTGACCCGCAAAAGAAACTCCACGCTGGGTCTCATACCGCAGTATACAGCACGAACGTTGCCAAGACTAAATGCAAGTTTGAGTGCCAAGAAACATGATCGTGCTGCTGTAGCATCCACCCCACTTACTCGAGAGAAATCGAGAACTGCAAATCGAGTAGCTCGTCGGTCATGGTCAACGCACGGTTGACCATGAAGGTTGACTAGGGTTGGGGTCGTCGCGGCATGATGATCTCGAGTATATGCAGACCTCTGCTGTCTACTGGAAAGCAAAGGTAGTCGTTCTGACAATCCGCCCGCCTCTGTCGGTTGTTCGTTGTTCGAGATAGCGCCTAGAGTCGGCCGAACGTAAATTGCACTTTTGACACAGTTTTGAATGCGCGTGGCTGACCCGAAGAAGATATGGCCTTGTAGCTCAACCGTAACAATGGCGTCTTGCTGACGCAAACTGGCGCAGTCATCATCCGCTGCCAACGAGTTTGCCCCGTAAAGTAACGCGTGTTGTTCAGCATTGCGAATGACATTACTCGTCTTATGGACAACTCGGACGTCTTGAGCCTTGGTATACTCCACTAAAAAACTCGTTGCTGCCAGCGTAATCCCCGAAGCTAACCCCAACTGGACGCCAAATACGTTGAGGCAGCAAAACGTCCCAACCACAGTCACGTATTCCGCAAAAAGAAGCTTGTGGTACACACCTACCAACCAAGTTTTGAGCAAGTCAATGCCAATAAATATCATCACAGCTCCGAAGAGGAATTTCGGCACAACAGCCATCAAAGACATGGGAGCCACAACTATAGCAAACTCGCACGCAGCAAGCGTAACACCAACTAATCGAGTGATTCCAGGAAAGCGAGCTTCAGCTGTCGTGCTGGGGCGAAAGCGCGAAGTGAAGAGAGTTTGGCTGAAAATGTAAGAGCCTGTTACACCCCCTGTGAGCCCGCTCACAAGGTTAGACGCGCCGACGGTCTGCAGCTGTGCGTTATAGTTCATGTTGCTGCTGGTTCCCATGCATATAGATGCGATATCCAGCGACGAAGCAAATGCGATCATAACGAACATACTGAGCATCGTCGGAAGCTGTCCTGGCATGGCACCCCAATGGATGTGGTAAAAATCAAACAGGGAATAGACATCCACTAGCGCGACTCCAGTGCCATTGTCTTCAAGAAACCCCACAGCTCGAGCATCTTCCAACGTACATCTTGAAATCCATAGCACCAAGAAAAAGCTCGCCGGTAGCACCAAAATGCAGCACGGGAAAACAGCAAAGTGCCGAAAGCGCGTGGTGAGAATTGCGAGCATGGCCCCACCAAACAAACCCGGCGCTAGCAACATCAATTTATGCGACGAGCTCACAAGCACGAGCCACCCTCTCGCAGTCGCAAGATTCACGCCTGTGGTAAGGGTGACTCCGCCCTTGACCATGAAAAATCCAACGTAAGCCAAGTACCCGCCGATGACGGGTGTCGGCAGGTATTGTACCAGCGACGCCAGCCTTGCTTTTCCCGTGAGGATCAGCCCCACACCTACCAGCATTGTGCTGATGCTCAAGTGCACCAGAACCGTGGCAATCCGCTCTTCAATAGGGACGCTGGGACCCAACTCGGTCGTGATGGACGAGGCCATATTGGCCAGGAAGATCATCCCCGTGTCTTGCACTTGTCCAATAGCAAAGGGCAGAGGCGACAGCGTCGTTATCACGAGTTGGTGCACCATACTGGACGCGAAAATGAGTTTGGTGAGCATGGGGAGGGCGGGTGCGAAGTCTGCGTGGCTGAAGATCATGGCTGTGAATCCGATCATGACAGGGCACAGCACTGCAGAAGCCAAGCACCAGATATTTACTTTTTGTTATATATATCCACAGCAGAAGAATTCCTACACACGTGTAAACGTACCGATGGAGACTACGACACCCGACAGAAGTGCATGGAGGACGCCCTGGAGTAGCAGCTGCACATGAGACGGTCGCTGGAAGGCGAGAGGTGGTCGTGAGGCTCCAGGGGAGAAGGACAAGGCGCTCAGCACCGCGTCTCCGTCGTCATCGAAACGCGGGCGGCCTCTGTGGCCGTCGATCGTCACGCGTGTAGGCGAGTAGGAAGGCTTCATCTCTCTCGCTATTGGTCTTCAACTCGCGATCCGACGTTTGGGTGTACCACACCAGCCCATATGGTATCGGTTTAGACAGGTGACCATTAGTGCGGGACACGTGGAGATTCATTCCGTATCCGACCTTGAGCAGCTCCGATGGCCCCCAAGAACCCGCGCATCATCGCCCTCTTCGACGTGGACGGCACGCTCACAGTGGCGCGCAAGACCGCGACGCCTGAGATGCTGGCGCGTCTCCAGAAGCTGCGCCAGAGCATCACCATTGGCGTCGTGGGCGGCTCCGACCTGGTGAAGCAGAAGGAGCAGCTCGGCGAGGACGGTGCGTTGCTTGTGACTTGATGTGACTATAGAGGGGACTGACTGACGCTGCTTTAGTGACCGACAATTTCGACTACAGCTTCTCGGAGAACGGACTCGTGGCGTATCACAAGGGCAAGAAAGTGGGCGAGACGGTGAGTGACCGACCACAACACGCAGTTTAATGGACAGTTGAATGAATTGGACAGAGAGACTGAAATTGTAGTGATGATGACACCAACAGAACCTCAAGAGCCAGTACTCAAACGAGCAGATCAACCGCCTCGTCAACTTCTCACTGCGCTACATCGCCGACCTGGACATCCCCGTCAAGCGCGGCACGTTCGTCGAGTTCCGCATGGGAATGATCAACATCTCGCCCATTGGCCGCAACTGCTCGCAGGAGGAGCGCGACGAGTTCGAGAAGTACGACCACATCCACAAGATCCGGGAGACTTTTGTGGAGAAGCTCCGTGCCGAGTTCTCCGACTACAACCTGACCTTCTCCATTGGCGGACAGGTAAAGAAGTCAATTTTGGGGTTGTTTGGTGGGACTTCAGTTTAACGCATCGTTGAATACTGCTTTTGTTGTTATTATCTGCAGATCTCCTTCGACGTGTTCCCCACGGTAAGTATTACTTGCAACAGTGTATTTCGCCAATCGTTTGGTAAACTGATCAACACATTATTTCGTGCTGTTTCAGGGCTGGGACAAGACTTTCTGCCTGCGGTACCTGGACGCCAAGGACTACGACGAGATCCACTTCTTCGGCGACAAGACCCACGAGGTGAGCATGGAGCTAGTCAATTGTTCTTGCCTATTCTCAAACTAACCGCTATCTGGCTCACAGGGTGGCAACGACTACGAGATCTACACGAGCGACCGCACCATTGGCCACTCGGTCAAGAACCCGGAGGAGACCATCCAGATCCTGGACCAGCTTTTCCCCTAAGGCCTGTGAACACTGAGGCTTGCTACTATTGACGGGTTATAATGCTCACGTGCACAACTTGGCCATCACGCCAAGAAAGTTACGTGTTTAATGGAAATATTAGCGCCTTGCTCGTTTCCCTTTGTTTTCATCGTCTTCGAGGAGAACGCCGTCATTGCCTAGAACCTTTGCCATCGGGTCTTCGCCACGAGACTTGAGCAACTTGTAAGCCTCCATCTCCTCTGCGTTCACCTCGTAGTTGCCCATCGAATTGTACTTGCGTTTCTTGTCGTCCTGCTCCATTTGCTTCTTCTTCTCCTTGGCCGCCTTCTTAATTGCCTTCTCGAGTTTCTTTTCGTCCAGTTCAGGCGCAATATTCTCGCCGTACATTTCGCTGCGCTTGCTGATGACGCCGCCTGCCTGCTCAGCGACTGAGCTGTCGTTCTGCCCAGGCTCCAGCTTTTCAGGCGGCTTCAGCATAGATCGCTCCGCATTGGCCGTTTTGGACTCCTCGAGAGCCTTCTTGCCGTCGTCGCCTGTGCAATAAGACTTGCGAACCTTCGAGTGACAGCACGCGTAGCCCCATGCCATTTCACTGCGGTCAAACCACGACCCCCAAATGCTGGTATGGTTGTTCTCGAAAGAGTCCTCGATGTACTTGGAGCGCACAGGGGCTCGTTCTCGGCCCTTGACGACACGGCCGTCTCGTGAATACTCTACATAGTGTTCACTCTGCGCCAAAAGCAGTTCCTTGGGTGGTGCCTCCAGGTGCTCTTGGCCGCCATATTTGTCTAAAATCTTGCGGCTCTTTTCCTTCTCCAGTGCAGCCTTCCTATCTTCGTACTGTTTCTTGAGAAACTCGGCCTGCGAAGGGTTTGCGAGCGGATGGATATCTGTGCCCTTAGCGTACGCTTCCCACGCGAAGAGCTGCGCAGATGCAAGCTTTTGTGCGTCACCAGTGAAGCGTGCTATGTTGTCACCCACAAAAGTCGTGTCCTCCGGGTTCAGCTCTGGATTGGGGTTGTCACGCATGGATCGCGTCTTCGGGTCGTAGTAGGCTGAATTCGGGTTCAAGTTGCGCAGGTATTTGGCGGTGTCTTCTCGGATCCGCAGATTCCGCACCGTCGTCTTCATCTGGGCGCCTCCCACTCCTCCCTGACGCGCCACACGGTCCGTAAACATGGGGCCTTCATCATGGTCACGGAACTCTTCGTCCTCCGACTCCATGTCCGAGTCGTAGTCCGAGTCCGAGTCTGAGTCCGAGTTGGACGCCGCGTCCTTGCCGTCCTCCTTGTCCTTTACTTTGCCGCGCGTCTTCTTCTCCTTCTTCTTGTCCGCAGACTCTTTCAGTTTCTGGTTAATCTCCTTCGCGCGCTTCTTCTTGCGAGCCTCGTCCACCTTCTCATACCGCTCGATGGTCTTGCTGTGCTCGTTGGGGTCGTAGCCGAGCCACTGGTCGCGCTTGGCGTCGAACGCGAGCTTGCCGAACTTTTCGGAGCGCACGTCCACGACCACTTCGTCGTTCTTGAGGTCTTTATTGGTCTTCCAGGCCCCCACTTTGCGCGGACGCTCGACGCACTCGATGGTCTTGTGGCTCAAGGCGCCGCAGTTCTTGCACGCGCCTTTGCGCCACTTGCGCTGTCTGCCGGAGGACGCCGCCGCCTCCGCGTGCTGCTTCCTGCCCTTGAGATAGAGTTCATCAGCCTCGTGGATGGACAGCAGATGCGCCTGCTGCTGCAGCGTCTGGTGCTTGAGCGACGGCCCCGAGTCGCCCAGATACCACGGCCGCTTGCTGATGTACTCGGGGTTGTGCGGGTTGATGAGGTTGCCGTCCGCATCCTGCTCGGGGGGAAGCGTCCCGTTCTTGCGCGCCTCCTCGATCTCGCGCTTCTTCTTGAAGTCGCTGGCGCTCAAGCGCTCGCCGCCAGCCGACGCCATCTCCGGTCCTCGGGTCTCCCTTTTGCTTGATGGACTTTTGTATCGCTCCGATGTCACTAAACTGAAACTCATCATTCTCGCATTCTGATTGGCTGCTCAGTTTAACTCGGCTTCAGATGCAATTTTGCCACAGAGGGGAGAAGCGAGAGTGATTGTCACGTCCCTGCCGGCCATGATCTCGGAGACGGCGCACGCCGAGTGCGTGCGGCTGCTGGAGCTGCTGACGAACCCGCGCGTGCAGGAGAGCTGGTCGTGGGTATTCATGACGCCCGTGGACATCCCTGGCTACGAGAAGGTGATTAAGCGCCCCATGGACTTGGGGACCATCAAGAAGAATTTGGGCGTGAAACCTTCGCGCTGCCGCTTTAAATCGCACGAGAAGTTCGCGAGGGACGTGCGCCTCGTCTTCCACAACGCTCTCGTGTACAACAAGGACGACCAGGACGTCAAGGGCTCGGTCTACGCGGCGGCGCAGCATCTGCTGAGGGTCTTTGAGACGGCCTACGCCAAGGCCATCGAGAGCGTCTTCAAGGCAGACGACGCAGCCAAAGTGGCCCATCGAGAGGCCAAGGAGGAGAAGAGGAAAGCTGAGGGGGAGTCCTCGTCCTCCTCGTCGCACCACCATCATCGCAGCAGCAGCCACCACAGCAGCAGCAGCAGCCATCATCACCATCGAGAGGAAGGAGAGGAAGGCAGTAAACATAAACACAAGCACAGCAAGAAAGAGAAAAAGTCCAAGAAGTCTAAGAAGAAGAGTAAAGACAGAGAGAAGGACAGGGAGCACAGACACTCGAGCTCCAGCAGCGGCGAGAGTAAGAAGAAAGCCCATCGCAGTGAGCTTGAGGGTGGCACCACGTCATCTTCCAACGTTGTCGCTGCCAAGGATCTTCCGAGAGATATGGCAGTGGAGCGCGCGCCGGCTGCTAGAAGCGAGTCGTCGGTACCGACGGCAACGTCTGCAGCTGTCCCGCAGAGTAACAGTGTGGTTGTGAAACGAGAGATGGTGCAAAGCCACTCGGCTCCTGGGTCCAAGATGTCGGACGCGGAGATGAATGCGTGTCTTTCACTGCTGATGAAGCTGGTGAAATATAAAGAAGGCGCGATCAGTCCTGCTGCACCGTTCCTACAGCCTGTGGACCTCACGCATTTTCCAGACTACCGCATCAAAGTTCCGAACCGCATGCACCTGTATGGCGTCCAGAAAAAGCTTCGCAGCGGGAGCTACGCTACCATTGATGCGTTTGCCTACGACATGCGATTAATTTTCTCGAACTGCCTTGTGTACAACAGTGACGTGATCCTGAGCAAAGTAATGCGGAATCATGCTGTCACCCTTATGAAGCTTTTCGAAAGTCAATTTGCCAAGATTGGAGGCTCATGGCCGGGTATTCCGGAACGGTGGAAGTGCCACCAGATTATTCACGAAATTCTTGCCCATCGTACAGACGGACAGGAGACAGCGCAATGGTTCAAATACCCAATCGAGTCTTACTATGATTCACCGGACCAAATTCCATACAACTACTACAAGACGGTCCAGGAGCCAATGGATATTGGCACGGTGTCGAGTAAGCTGCATCTGGGGGAGTTCAAGCACGTATCGGAATTTATGGCTGGCATGAAATTAGTATTTGACAACTGCATTCGGTACTGGAGACCAGATCCCCAGGGACAGACTTACTGCGAGTCCGCGGAAACGTTGCTTCGCGTCTTGCACTCACGAAGTGCAATCTTCAGTTCTTCGGTGAGCAGCAGTTCGTCTTCAAGAGTAAAACAACGACCCTCTTCTTCATCGTCGTCGAAGATCAAGCCATCCTCAACTGCTTCACACTCGCCGTCTGTACAATTGACGTCGGCTCCCGCAATGATCTCGTCAGGGATTGAGCACGAGAGGATCAAAAAGAAGTCGTCGTCCTCGTCGAAGTCATCAAAGTCGTCAAAGTCGTCGAAGTCTCGCGAGTCAGGCGGAGGCTTGCCGGAAAAAGAGATCTGCTTGGGAATTATGAAGCAGCTGCGAGGGCACAAGATGAAGGGTTTCCGTGGAATCGAAATCAAAACCGCCGGACCCTTCTTGACTGCTGTCGATACAACCAAGTACCCGGATTACCTGACCATTGTCTCGGAGCCTATGGATTTTGCCAAAATCGAGCGCAAATTGAAGAGCGATCGATACGGCAGTATTGACGAATTTAGTGCTGACGTCCACCTGATATTTTCCAACTGTCACAAGTACAACAGCGATCCAATTGAAGGCGCTGACATCCGAGCGATGGCCACAAACTTGCGCAATTACTTTGTGGAGCTCTGTAATGAGAAGCTGGGTCCTCTAGACGGCATGGTAAATGGACCGACGCAAACTCCAACTCATGCAGCCCAGGTCACGCTTGCTGCGTCGACTGTAATGACTCAACCCAAGCCAGTGCCCCCAGCTCCTACACGTGTGCCGGAGGTTAAAGCGCATAGTTCCGGACTGGGGTCTTCGTCCCTTCAGAAACCCATGAAGAAATCTCCTGCCCCCTCTCCAACCAAGAAACCCTTATTGGACTCTTCTGCGGCTGCGTCTAGTAGTGCCGCCTCCCGCGCTCTGAAAAAGGAAATGACTTCTAGCTGTAGGGCATCGTTGAAGACTGAGCCCACAGCACCCTTGATAGCAAGCTCAGCTGCCTTATTAAAACCCATTGCCCCAGTGAAGGCAGTGCCAACGTCGGTAGCTGCAATATCCCCATCTACGACAAGCAAGGAGCCGACGCTCGAGAGCACTGCCAACTTGTCAGGTCTTACCCCTGAAGAAGCTAAGAGGTTGCGCAAGGAGATGAAAGAAAAGCGCAAGAAAGAGAAGAAGGAAAAGAAGGAGAAGAAGAAAAAGCGAGATAAGGAAAAAAAGCGCGACAAGAAGGACAAGAAAGACCGCAGCAAGGTTTCAAGCTCGGCTACCCAGGTACCCCAGCAATTATCGTTTTGCACGTTCACAAGGGACTAACATTATCGTAACTTGTGTATCTTAATTTCCAGGAGGCTGGATTGGCTGTTCCACCAGCTTCGATTCCGTTGGCTTCTCCTACGACAGTGTCAGCGCATGCACTGCCCCCACCTGCCCCAGTTGCTGTGGTCCCAATGGTTACTGCCAAACCGCCAGTTCCAGCAAGTACATCATCTGCAATCGCCTCAAAACGAGGGTTAGTAGAACCTCACCTTGGATCCAGCTCTGCGTCAAGCAAAAAGAGCAAGAAGCAAAAGAAGTCGGACCTCAGCTCCTGGGAGTCTGCCTGCGACCGCGTGCTTAATCGTTTGGGTAAGATTGAGCAAGTGGCTAAGCTACACTTTAATCACCCGCTGTTGGAGGTATTCCCGCATCTAGCAACTGAGTACAGGGGCTTGATTGCGGAACCGATGGATTTGCGAACGTTGCGCGAGCAGCTCCACTCGCACACACTGAGCCAGGCAGAATTCCTGCGAAAAGGTCGGCTTATTTTCCAAAATGCCGTCAAGTTCAATTGTGCCGAAGACCCAGCGTCGATTCAAGTGCGCGATATGTCTGCGCATTTGATGTGGTACTTTGACTCTCTTTGCGCTGAGCTTCAAATTGTTCCGACGCCGGAGGTCCCAGGAGAGCAGAGCCGCGTAAAGCGAGATCAATTGAGGCGTGAGCGAGCGGAATTTGTGAACACCGTTCCAGTTGAGCTCAAGGCAAAAGAGTGCCAAAAATTGTTGCGGGTACTGAACAGCCAGAAGCACGACAAGAACTGCTGGCCTTTCCGTAAGCCGGTGCGTGTTCTGTTCCCAGCCTTGTCGCCGGACTACTTTGACATCATTAAGACGCCGATGGATTTGACGACCATTGCGGAGAAACTGAATGAATATGAGTACAAGGTGCACGGCGAGTTTATTCGAGATGTGCGTTTGACTTTCGAGAATGCGATGGTCTACAACCGTGCTGATAAAGAACGCGAAGGATGGAACGTGTATTCCGCTGCAGTGCGCATGCTGGCTGTAGTGGATGATCTGTGGGGTGATGTCACGCTGGAGGTAACTGAGAAAACTCGACGTCGTGAGTTGATACGCAAGGAGCGCATGAACGATCCGAAGCGTAAGCGAAGTGATACGTCGGAGGTGAGCGGTGAACGCGAGAAGAAAATTCACAAGCACCACCACCACTCTTCAGCGGACAGCGATCACAAGCACCATCACAAGCACCATCACAAAAGCAGCAAGCAGCAGGCTGCAGCTCTGGCTGCTGGTGCTACATCGTCTGCTGGTCCTGTCGTCACTGCTACCTCAGTTGTCGGGACGGTGGTTGTGGGCGGCGGAAATGGTTCGCGAGAGGATGCTGGGGCTTCCGATGCGACGGCTACTCGAGTGAAATTGCAACTCATGCCAAGCAGACCGAACATGGAGCGGATGAACAAGCAAGAGCGTAAGGCAGAAGAGAAGCGGCGGAAGCGTGCCAGACGCGAAGAAGAAATGGCGCGCACGGAGAAGAGGCGTCGTACTGCCGTTGCAGCTACGGATGACGCGCTGCGTGAGGCTGAGATCCGGAGCAGGCGCAAACTTCAGAAGTTGGAGATAGCCGAAGCGGTTCGCCTGCGCGAGGAACGCGAACGTCGTGCTGCAGAAGAAGAGGCCGAACGTGCTCGCCGGGCACAAATGAAGTTGAACGCTGCTGCGTGGACGGGTGTGCTGCTACCAGTTGCCTCCCGCAAAAGAACAGGCTTTTGGGCGAAGAAACATTCGAAGCTGCAAATACCCGCTGCCTTCCAGCCACCAGCTATCAACGCCTAAGCTTCGAGCGTGGGTAATGCAAGAAAATGAAAACTTAACTATGTCTTGTAAAAGCAGCACAGCGTTCTTAAAAAAAACAAGCACCCAAAGGCATAGTACTGCATTCGAAGCATATCAAACAGGAGTATCTAGCCATGTAGTTGTCTCCAACCCCACTGCAGAACAGCATCAAGCGCAGCAAAAGCACATGTGTAAGTAACAAGCAAATAAGTAGCAGCGCTCTCTCACCTCAGCATTCGAATTACCTCACCTGAAAATAAAGTGCTTGTGCTGTGATTGCCGTAATAGAGTGAAAACGCTCATCATATAGACGAAGAGGTCGAAGCAAGTATCTTGTGAGCGCAGCAAGAATTGCTCCTCAACACTGACCAAATCGGGGCTTGGAGCATTGTACTTCGAAGTAGTCTTCGTTGTGTCGTGTAAATTGTTGTGCGCTGTTTTGGCTTGCTGTGTTTTCCAGCCAAAACAAAACGAGAGAAGAAGCCGTAGTTTGACCCACGTATTCTTCTAAGCCCCAGTAGGCCATTGTTCGCTCACGTTTTCAGTTGTTTGTTGTCTCGCCTGAGGCTTTTGGCCGGTCGGTTCCTCATGCGAGGCCTTGCCGGGTCTGTTTAGATTTTTGTGTTATCTCCCACCTTTTTTCCTCAGGAAAAATGCGGCAGCGAGCTAGCGAGTGAGTCACTCAGATCACTTGCTTGCTCGCTCCCTCGTTTCAATCAAGATCACGAGCCTTGGTCTTGCTCTTTCCACTTCACTGTCTTTGCGTTCCCACCCTCTTTTCGTTCCTTTCTCCTCTCTCTCTTTGCCACCGTTGTTTCACAGTGCCGCTTATGGGTACTGCATGCGCTGATCTTGTTGGCCCCCAAAGTTCGGCTCCGCCATGAGCCCCGTTTCAATGCCTTGCCAGCCGTACTTGAAGTGGTAGACGCGCGGTCCCGGTGTCTCTTCTCCACCGCACGTGTGGTAGCTGCCCTTGCACATGCACATCGGTGGCGGTGCCACCACAGCATAGTTATCACTCGGAGAGCACGGCGACGGGCACGTCTCGAACCCGTAGTTCTTCCCGAGCGGAGTGTTCATGCCAGTGGCATACAGATCCACGGCATTGTCCGGGCGCAGGAGACCACAGGCAAGGTGGCTAGGCACCACCACCTGCGACTGAATGAACAGTAGCTCCTCCGCCGGCACCTTGGCCCAGCGGTCCTTGGCCTGCGTGCTCGCGGCCTCCAGGTCGCACACGCCGTACGCCATGGCGTACAGCCACGACTTGCACTCCCAAAGCACATTGGGGTCGAGCTGCAGGAACTGCGCCACGAACATGAAGTCCAGTGCAGGGTCCACGAGAAGCAGCGCCGCACCCGCCAGCACACTGGGCCAGTATTCGATGGCCTGGTAGTCGAGCAGCGCGATGTCCACCAGGCGAATGGCGTTCACGAACAGCTCCTTGGTGCCCGACGGGTTGCGCGCCGGGTTGACAAAGTCGCCCATCGTGTCAAGCGGGCGCTGGTCGGCCGAGCCGCCGGCCACCATGAACAGCAGCCACGCGTAGGGCGTCGTCGGGTGCAGATTCCACTGCAGCTCCTGTGCATCGTCAACAGTATAAGAATATCAACTCAGTCAGCCATCTGTCCCTGCGTCCTCCACCATAAGATGCAAAGAGTCCTCCTCCTTCTCTACCTACCACAACATAATCCACCTCGAGTCGAGCGAGATCCTCCGCCGCCAATTTGGTCGCCCCTCTCTCCGCCAGGAAGGCGACGAGGTCGGCGGCTTTGGGGGGATGCACCTCCTCGATCTTGGCGGCCATGAAGACGCACGCGAGCCCCAAGACCCGCAGCTGTCTCTGCGTGAGTCGCGGGTCGTCCGCGTACCCTCCCGCAGCCGCGTAATTGTCCTGCGAGGCGGCGGCGCGGCGTCTGAGCAGCACTTGCGCGTACTGGTTGGCAAAGTGCGCGGTCTGTCGCTGCAGGGCGAAGTGCGTCGACACGTCGACGATCCAGTGCCACGTGAAGCCGAACTGCTCGAAGGCCGTCGTCTGCACGCTAAGTGCGAGTGGCACCGCGGCTGGAGACGGAGACGACGGCGTCTTGAGAGCCGACGAGAGCGCGAGTTGGTGGTACGACATCTCCTTCTGGCGCATACTCAGCACCGTCATGAGGTCGGGGTTCATGGCCGCTGGGCTGGCAGGTAGCTGGGTCTTCCCTCTCCTTCTTCTCTCTCTTGGTCTGTGGCGCCTTCCTGTCTCCTTCCCTCCGTCTCGCGATTCCTCCGTAGCTGCCCCCCGCCGGTCACTTCCACAACAAGCAAGACAGAGACCGCAAAGAACAGAAAGCCAGAAAACTCCGACTAAGTGCGACTTGGCGCCAAATTACCTGCTTACTAAGCTGGGCGGGTGATGCGAGTCGGTTGCCGTCGCAACTGGATTCAGAGTTCATGGGAACGGATTTGAGGGCTGCAAAGTGCTAGCTTTGGTTGACTTTGGTCGTCTTGCTTGTATGATTTATTGCGACTTCGTGAAGTTGGCACTTAGTCTTGTCGCCCTACTAAAGTTTGGAATCTTGGTCCACGACCCTAGCAAATAAGGACTTGATGGATGGCAATGGGCTGGATAAGCACCACACGAAGACATTTATTAGCAACGAAACGCTGGTGAAAGACACTGCAATCTTCCCCAAGCATAGAGAGTAAGTCGAACGTATAAACTTCTTTGAAGCTTTACGAATCTACGCACACGACTCCACGCCTGAATTTGGCGCCAAGTCTTTTTGGCGCCATGTCGCCCGATTGAACGACGCCGCTGGACTTCACGTCTTAGTCACCTCTTGAGCCAAGCACGAACTCGCTTTTCGAGTTGTTGTCCGCCGACATACACTTTCCTCGTGCTACATGTAATCTTTAGTGCAAAACTCAACTTGGCTTCAGTATAGGCGATCCTTTCCTACTTCGTGTGCGCCACACCACCACGTTGAGGTGGCCATAATTGACGGTAGCTCCCCACGACCGCCGACAGGATGCTGAGGCAGGCGCGGCGGCGGCTCTCGCCCTCCGTCTCCGCCTTCACATCCCTACGCTGCTCTAGCTCCTCCACCAAGTCTCCACCAACCACCAAAGACGCTCGTAAACCCAACGACGGACTGGAAGAACGCATCATCTCAGCGCTAGTAGTCAATCGCCCAGGTATGATCGGAATAATAATGTAGCCATCTCATACTATCACTTAATTACTCTATCTCTTGACCATAGGAACGTTGGCGCAGATCGCAGACGTGTTCGGCTACGCGGATCAGAACATCACGGGCCTCTGCGTGCGCTCCACCGTCGTGCCGGAGCTCTCGCGCGTCACCATCTCGTGCTTCCTGCGCGACCGGGAGCTGCCAGCGCTCAAGAAGCGGCTGCGAGCGCTCGTGGCCGTCACTTTCTTCCACCTCACGACCGTCAACTTCTGCGTGGCCAACGAGCAGCTTCTGCTGCGCTCGCAGCTGCTGCTACAGATCCGACGAGATCCGCGGCGCCAGCGCCAATTGCTGCGCGTGCTGCACGAGTTCGACGCGGAGCTGGTGGTCCCGCATGACGAGCAGGACGCAGCTAGTGACGAGCCGCTCGTGGCCATGGACGAGGAAGACTTTGATGACGACGGCGTCCCGTACTCCCATAGCAGCGCGGCTTCCGCGACGCAGTTCTTGACACTCGCTGACGAGCCCAACAAGATCATTCAGTTCATGGGGGCGCTCACGGAGGCAGGGTTCCAGATTGTCGAGACGCAAACGTGTGGTCCCGTTTTCCTTGACACGTCGCACTCGACGCTGGATCCAGAGAGCGCCTACTCGTTCCGGCGCAAGGTCGCGTCAGAGGTGGAGAATTTGCTGGTCGTACCTACAGATAACGAGTCGACTACTGCGGGCCCTGCCACGATAGCGAGCGAGATCCAAGGCGGCGGTGCTCACGTAAGTGAGGGAGCTGCCTCTGTGCTTCGACAGATGAACAAAAATGCAGATCCGAGCGTGATGCGCTCAGAGGCAGACCCACTTGATGCCGATGTCATGACGCCGTTGCCTCCTACGTCGACATTCCAGTTGCACACGAACGACCAAGGCTACTTCTCATCCAAGCGATTACGATTGCATGCCCGCATCGCGCAGCAACTGTACTCATCCGCGCCACAGGATTTGACGATACCCAAGTTTGTGCTTCTGCTTGGTATCCCTGGATCCGGCAAGTCTACCATGTTGAGCCATCTCGACCTCATGGGGCAGCTAACTTTGCAAGATTTTGTAAACTTCGACGTCGACGATGTCATCGCACTATTGCCGGAGTTTTATCATGCCATGCTCAATGTGGGACTGGGTAACGAGCCTGAAAGCCGTAGCGTCACGGATCCTGAAGCTGCTGGGGTCAGTTCCAAGCCACACGCCAAGCTCTTGCCTGGTCCTCAGACTCGATACCAACTGTGCCGTGATGAGGCTCGCTTCATTCTCAAGAAGAATCTTCACAGCGCCATCATGTCGCGCAAGAACATTATTCTGCACGGCAGCGGAAAGAGCTTCACCAGCTACGCTCGCACTATTGATCAGGTGAAGGCCGCAGGGTTCGATGTCCATGTTGTGTGCTTAGACATTCCGATAGTGGAGGCTTACAAGCGTGTGGACAAGCGCAGCAGCGGGTACGGGCGTGATGTCCCCCGATCAATCATTGACGAGGCCTCATCATTGATCACACGCAATTTCCGTCGACTGGCGAGTCGAGTGCCCAACGCACATCTTTTCGACAGCTCGGGGATCCCGCCGCGGTTGGTCTGGAGCAAACAGCGGTCGGAAATCGTGACCGAGCATCCAGACGACAGTGTGCAGCGCAAGTATGGCATTAAGTAGACTTATTTAATCGACTCAGCATGTGAATCAAAGTTCAAAAACCAGTTTGCTGTGCAAACATTTGAAAACCAAGCGTGTTTGATGGAACAACAACTACATTACTTTGACTCGGTTTAACAGATCTATGTCGAGTACGGAGCAGGAGCAACAGACCCAGGAGTGGTGTCAACTTCTGGAGAAACGATTTTGATGGAGCGCACCTTCAGCTGCATGTTCTTCTTCATGCCAGTCACGCTGTCAGTCTCTCCTGTTTCCAAGTCTTTGCTGTAACCAGTGAAGCGATGACAGACGCCCCGAGTGTCTCCCTTCGAGATAGCAATTGCAACCGGAGTCTCCTCGAAGAGATTGTAGTTGTCGTTCTCGTAGGCGATCACGTCAAAGTCCTTGGCGTCTGACTTAAAAAGCATTAGCTCAGTGATTGCATCCCTGTACTTGTCATCGACAGCCGGAACGTCCTTCGAGTAGCAAACGCCGTAATTGTTGATATCGAGAGTGGCTCCCAGCAGACAAACACGCCCTGCCTCCTCCACGTACACCTTTTGAACCGAGTGATCCGTGGAGAGGTTGTAGCCCGTGTTCGCTACATCCGATGAGATGACATCGACATGTTGATCGAACGGGGCATCGGCCACTCGAACGTTCACAACCAGATCGCAGCCGTTCCCGAACTTGATGCTTTCGATCGTTCCTGGCGCAGTGATAGGGTTGGCCCTCGTGCAGCCCTTTTCACGCTTACCAACGCAAAACTTGGAGCCTGTAAAGTTCTTCTGCTCGAAGAAGCACACCGAGCAATCTCCTGAGACCTTCGGCATCACGTTGATGTCGCTCGAGAACTGGTTCTGCCAGGTTTGGTCGTACGATGAGCCCGCCGTGGCCGAGCAAATTGCAAGAGCGAACGTAGTGACACAGGTGACGAAGCGAACCATGGTGGTCGTGATCCTGCGGATGCTTGAGAGACGTTCAGTATTTGCTGAACGAGGCAAATTTGGTTGTGAATTCCTTGAGTTCGTTTTCGCACGAGTGACTTGACAAC
>AUWJ02024770.1:0-11842 GCA_000468175.2 Phytophthora cryptogea
GGAGCGCCACGGTACTTATGAAGTCAGCATTCAATGAACCTGCTAAATTACAATACCTTTACAATTTAATTTCCTCAATACATCCGATTCCACAGGTTCATCACTAAGTACGAAGGGAGAGCCGTTGCATAACAATCCGCAGAATTCAAACCGAAGTCGAAAGCACAGCAAAACTCCCCACCTCGCACGCAGTCACCATGGCCTCCATCGCCGCCTCCCCAGGTGCGGCCCCCGCCCCCTTCGTGTTCTCCGCTCTTCTGCGCGTCCGGCCATCTAATTCTCTCTCTCGGCCCTCCATTTGGCCACCTTTTATGCAGTTTACCCGGACAGCCTCAAGAAGCGCTCGCGCCTCTCGGACTCGTACGACCTGTCGCGGAAGAAGCGTCAGCGCCAGGCCAGCGCCGGCCAAGACGAGGCCGCCGACGACGCCGACGTGGCCAAGTACAGCCAGCGCCACGTCGAGTACTTTGAGCAGGTGAAGCAGGCCGAGATCGCGCGGATAAGGGCAGAGTACGAGCAGTTCATCATGAAGAAGGACGCCGAGTTCCAGCGCCTCGGCCAGGAGCTGCAGCACACGCAGGAGCGGATGGCTGCGCAGGCCGCCGACGTGGCCCGTCTCCAGGGAGAAAACAAGCTGCTGAAACGCGCCGTGGCGATCCAGAATCAGCAGAAGGAGGAGGTTCAGCACGAGAACAACGCGCTGAAACAGCTGGCCACACAGGCCGCGGAGCACATGAAGCGCCTCGAGCAGGCCAACTACACGCTGCGGGTGCATCTGCAGACCAGCACGAGCGCGGGCGTCGGCCCGTACCAGCAGCCGCCGGATGTGTACTAGGCCGACCGGGCCAACCAGTGGCCGACTGTCGGCCCTTTATAGACAACCAGCCAGCCAGCCTGCCGTTCTACTACTATTCATTATTCTATGGGCTGGCGTCGGAGCGTCGGACGTCGAGAGCTACAAGGGGAAAACAGGACACGTTTCAAGGCTCTTGCGGAACCGACGGACGTTGCCGACTGCGTATTGTGTGTTCCTGTTCATCGGGCCCCGATGCAGACTAAGAACAGATGCTGTGTGGCCTCACAAGTGAAAGGATGTGGAGTTCTCTTTGGCCTGACGGAGTCCGGTACAATCACTTCGTACATCTTCCGACAGCCGATCGAGACATGAGCGCTTCCAGCCTTACATTATTCCTCACCACCAGCTTAACTCCAAAAACATTGTCTTTATTCCACCACGTGTGCCTCTCTACTTCTTTCTAGGCTGACGCTTTCCTCGTACGCTGTTTGCTCTTTGGTGACCTTGGACTCGTTGGCTCCTTCACTTCATCTTCGACCTCGTCTTGGGCTTGCTGGAAGTCGTGCGTAAGCTGCGAGGCTGAGGCAGCGCGTGCCCGCGCGATGTCCTGGAACCCGAACAATGCGTAAAGCTCAGCACGGAACACAAACGCGATAAGCAGCAGGATGAAGGCTGCGATCGCGGCTGCAATCAGGCGCCGCTCTTGGGCAGCGTGGTACTCGTCGATATGCGCGTAGCGATTTTTCAGGTGGTACGGCAGCTCGAACTGCGAGCGCTTCGGCCAGATCGACAGGAAGAGCTCGTGCAGAATCTGACTAACGGCCGTCGACGGGTTCTTCATGTCGTCGTTGATGCAGACGAACTTGGTGCGCCGCGCACGCGTGCCCATCATTTGCTTCCAAGCGAACTTGTAGTTGTCGCTCAGCATGTGGAACGTCACCTCAGTCTCCGGCATCAACTCCACCTTTGTCTCGTACCTTACATTTTTGATCAGAGCGTCACGCACTGAAGGGCAGCGCTCAAGATTCTCCAATGTAATGTACGGCGTCAACGTTTCGCTCAGTCTTAGAGTACCTTCGGCCGTAGGGATCTCACGCACCTTTTCACGCTTTTCGGGCTGCACGCACTCGCGAACTTCGTTCACAAAATCTTCAGGTGGTGCGTCACCATGCGCAAGACTTGCAGCGGTCAACACTTCGTTCTCATCCAGGATTCCATTGCGGTTTGCATCCAGGTATTCTCGCCAAACCTCTTCCAGTGTGTGCGGGTGGATCTTGGCGCGGTTGATCAAGTAGTGGAAGTACGAGAAACTGAACTGCATGTCTTCCGGGTGGCGGAAGCGGTGCGCCGATGTATCCTGGATTTCCTTGGTCCAGTAGTCCTTAATCTCACGAATGATAGACTTCTGCAACAAGAACGGCATGTGAGATGGCACGCGACGTCGATCCGATGTTTTGGGCTTGCCAAACGCGCGATTATACAACTTGTTCACAAAACGCAGTGAGTCTCCAAACGTGTCCTTCGATAGGTGAGCCTGGGCACTCTTCAGTGTCACCTCCGGCTTTGCCTTCATAGGTTCCGTCGACGAGGCAGGACCGCACACGTCCTCGTACTCGATATCTTCCAGACTTTCATCTGCAGGTACGACGTGCCCAAGCCCCACTGCAGACTTGATGCTGCGAATTAAATCACTCAGCTTACCCAAGACACCACCGCTGGCTTGAGCTTCAAGCTCTTCTTTCTCGCGTTCCTCGCGCTGTGCCATCCGCCGTTTCTGGGCTTCACAGGCTAGTCGACGACCATCCTCTTCCTTTTGCACTTTGGGGTCTACCTTGCTTTCATCCTTGCTGTGTGGGCGTGGGATGGGCACTTCATTCGGGTAACAAATTCGCGGTCGAATTCCGATTAGCCGTCTAGTGGTGTCAATACAGCGGGCGAGCAGTTCAACCCGAGCCGGATCGTCTCCCATGTACGGGGTGTACACTACCTTGGGCTTGGGCGGATGGAGCAAGGCCCATAGTGTAGGTTTGTGCACCACCTCCACTTCTTCCGAGTGGTAGTGCCCCATAGCTAGAGCAAAGCAGTAGCGATAACGTGATGGGTCTGCACGGTCCGTGTCATAAAAGCAAATATGGCCATCTGCCACTTGTGGACTTGTCACCCACTCCTCCATTAGCTTGTTCACTTCGCTGTTATCCACAGTGGCATCAGACTCGCTTGCGGGTGTACTTGGCTCCGGAGTTTCAGCAGCTTCTGCATCGCTTTCTTCGTCATCAAGCGCACCCGTAGCCGCGAAAATAGCGTGCGCATGATTTGTCAGTACGCGCACAGTGACAACAATGCCGCGGTTGTCTTCTGCTAGGCGGCATTTAGCAATTCCGCTGGCCTCTTCGGAATTGCCGTCGCTCGCACTTTCGTCGTGCTTGACTTCCTCCTGTACAGCATCTTGCTGCTGTTCAAGAGCCTTGTCAGCACTTGTCTCCCCCGTCGAATCAGCAATAACGGGCACGACTTCTTCCTTCTTCTCTTCTAAAGCGTCGTACTTGCTTCCATCGACAGCATCGCCCTCCTTAGCTTCACTAGTACCAGTGTCGAGAGGAGGTGCGGCAGGCTTCTTCTTCGGAACCTGAAGTCGGCAAATGTCATGGTCACTCCAGTCAATATCCTTTTCGTCGTTGTGCAGACGCAAGTCCATGTGCCATCCAAGGTTTAGAATATCGCCGTCGTGCAACTTCTTTCCGGTGATGTTAAAAGGCAAGAAAATCTCCACCAGCGGCACCTTGCTTGCCAGCTTGTTGGCAATGCCAGCAATCTGATCGTCATTCGAAATTTCTGGAGAAATTGTATCAGGAGCCTCCATGCTGTCTTCCGCACTCGCTTCCTCGGCGATAGCAGGAAAAACATTGCGGAAAGTGGCTTGGCGGAAACCGAAAGGCAGCCGAATGTGGTTTGGCCGGATGCTAGTGTTTTGGAATGTGGTCACACCGGCAGAAATTTCTTCCGTCTCTTCACCTCGCACGGGGCTAGAAATCAAATCGATCTGGTTCTTTCCTCTCACCAAAGCAAAGTATAGCTGGATGGGAGTTCCTTCAGCATCCTCACCAACAACGGTAATCTGTGCACTGCTCGTCATCGGGTGCGCATCCGAGTCGCGGCCGAATACGAGTAACAGAACCATTTCCGTCTCATACACGGAAGCAAAACGGATCAGCTCCTCGTTGTCATGAGCAGCACTCCAGATGCTACCGCTAACCCCAAATGCGTCTGTCAGGTTGAAATACGTAGCATTCACGCTCAACGGCACCTGCACGAGCGTGTGATTCATCTCCACATCGGCCGAAAACAAATCTTTCACCAGTGGAGAGAGTCCTTCTTCCTCTTCATCGTCATGGACATGCGGGCGGTGTCGGTCGTACGGCTTCTGGACACGGCAATCACCTCCATCGAACGCACACGAGCTCACATTACACGTGCGGTCACACACACCGTTGCCCAACCACTGGTAATGGCACGTTCCCTGGCACAAATGGTTGCCCATCTTGGGGGGCTTGGGCGAGTGTTCCAAAATGCTGGCAATCTTGTCTGCGTCGCACGTCACGGATCCATCCAGCTGGTTCACGTCACAGCCACAATCTCCCATATCAAAATCACACGCCGTGACATTGCACTCCTTATCACACCTGCCATTGGCCAAGCTCGTTTCCCAGCACCGGTTCGAGCAGAGCGGGATCTCCCACGCAAAATACGCCTTCTGCACGCCAGCTTGGCTCACAAAGTCCTCCGGTCTCACCGGCGAGCCCAGGAAGACGTCGTCATTGAAATACAAAAACATGTCACTCAAACCCGGCACATTGTCCAAGTTCCACTCGATTGCCGGCGATGAAAACACGGGCAAGTGGCTCTCATTCGAGAAAATATCTCGATGTTTGACAATGCTCAACTTGGGCGACTCGATGTCGAGCCACGACGGGATCTGTCCGTCCGTCACCACGTAAATGTGACGCACCCAAGGCGCGTACTTCTCCAGCGACCGCAGCGAGTACCGCAGCTCCTCGTTGTCCCGGAAGCGGTTGTCCGAGTTGGAGTCGTCTTTGCCCTTGACGTTGGCCTCTTCGCCCCACACGGGCAGCGGCTGCCCCGTCAAGGACGCGATCCAATGTTTGTGCCAGAACTCCTTCTCCTTCTTCCAGCGAGGGTCCGTGCCGTTCACCCACGTGTACACGACGTCGATTGGTCCGTAAGAGAGATAGTCCGAGGCCTGCACGTTTCCAATGTTGCTGCGGTCCACGGACGCCAAATCGAGCAGCAAAAACGCGCAGCAGGTGGCCAAGACGCCCACCAAGAAGAGCAGCGCGGAGAAGGCGCTGCAACGACGCTCCTCCGGGCCGGGGACGGCCTCTACGGCGCGTCGGGAACGCGACGATGCCATACGTGTCCGGTTTGGTAATATCTGGCGAGGGTTTGAAGTGGATGATTATCGGACTTAAGAAGAGGCAGAAGGTAAAGGTATGATAAATTGAGTAAATGGACAACTTACTCAAATTTTACAACGCGTGCAGCCAGCATGTACGACCTGGGGGCTTGCTAGCAGACTTACAACTTGTATCAGGGACGATTGAAGTGTCCACTGCTAGAGGATCTTTAGTGAATATTAGCATCAACCCTGCATACCTCTAGTACACGAGAGTGCTGTACACGTCGTTTCTCTCTCTTCGTCTACGACTCTTTAGGCTTGGGCACCGGTTTAATCTCGAACTCGTCGAGCGTCAGCTTCTTGGTCATTCTCTGCAGCATCAACACAGCAACACCACGTGAGTCTCCTGCATCCTCTGTACTGCACTTCATCCCCTCTCCACCTTGTGCTCTTCCTCCAAGTTGAACATGTGCTCCGATTGGCTCTTGACCAAATGATCTCTCGCCTCGTACTTGCCCCCGACAAACTGCAGCGTTCAACCACAAGACATCACCGTCAATTACCTACTACCCCCCACTGCAGCAAACCATTTCTAACGCTGTATTACCTGCGTTAAAGCCACATAACCGCCGACAATGAAGAGCACGAGCGGCAGTCCGGCCGTCGCGAAGTGGTTTTTCTTCTTGTGGTGCTTCTTGGCACGCGGCACTTGCTTGGCCGCCGCGCTGGAGAAGCCACGCACTGCACGGCGCAGCATCGGAGACGTTTCTATTTGCTTTAGAAATGGCGTGATGGATAAATTTAACGACCCTCCAATCAGAACGCGCGCTTTCAAAACACTACGAGAATTATAAAAACGGAAAATCTACAGCCCATGTTTCTGGGGGAGGGGGTGAAATCAGATCTGAACCCAACTYGCTYGGCAAGCCCAAACGATACCTGCGGTTTAAGATCCGTGTGCGGAGCACGCGGGCTTAAACCCAGGACCAAGCATTGGTCACCTCTAGCTCGGCTTAGGGTCGTGTTACCGTTCTCAGGGTTTTTAAGGGTGAGGCTCGGGCGATAGATGTCATGTCGGCGCCTTCAGTTTTAACGATTTGCTAGACGATTTGCAGCCCATGACACCCGTCCCCATGTTTGTACATGTTCGTCCATGATTGCAATCATGTTTTGATTTGGCTTAATTAAACTAAAGACTGGTAACCTAACCCTTTTGAAAAACATGGGCTGTATCGCCAGCCTTATAAAAATCGTGTGGCGATGGCGAGGGTGACGGCCAAGCAGTACTTAGTGCTCTTCAGTGCGACGCTGGGCTCCTTGTTCGCGGGCTCCAGCGCAATGCACGCGGTGCTCCAGCCCGACCTGGTGCGTAGTTCATTTGGCACCTGAATTTGGTCCTGAAAAAGGCTGACAACAATTTGTGTGCCCAATTCTTAGACCATTCCGGACCTCAGTGACGATGACAAGAAGCCCAAGAAACAATAGCAACGAACTACTGGAGCTGTGCAGAACATAGAGATGGGGGTGATGGAAGATTAAGCTTCTAAATAGTAGTTTACCTTTAAAAAAAATAGAGAAGTCGGGGTCCCTTTAGCGGCGCTGCAGCTGCTGCTGTCGACGTTGTTTCTGCTGAAGACGGCGCTCCTGAGAAGAAATGAAGAGGTTCGTATTAGTACGTGATGGAGGTGTATGGGAGGGGTTGTGTGTCGCACCTTTTCCTGCTCGCGCAGCTCGTTGAGGCGCTCTCGACGCCTTCGCATGACTTCTTCCTGGCGCTTGCGCTCGACGACTTCGGGGAGCTGGTGATACAGTCGTCGACTGCGCTCCTTCATCTCGCGGCTTGAAATCTTGGCGCGGCTGCCGGTAGCCAAGCGGTCGAGCAGCTCCTGCTGTTCTGGAGGGAGTGGATCAGCGACTCGGTTACGCGGACTTGATGCAGCGGCCTCGGCTTCTGTGTCGTGCTGTGCAGGGGTGTTGCGCTCAGGGTCGTGTTGTCGCCGCTGTTGATGCTGCTCGCGCTGACGCTTTAGCATGTCACGATGACTTTCTGCAAGACGACCGAAGCGTGGGTGACGCCGCTTGAACGCTTCTGCCAGAGACATCTCTTTCCCCTCCTCGTCGCCTTCGCTGTCTCCGTCATTGTTGCGCCGAGCCTCTTTCACAGGGATTACAATTTTCTCCACTGGTTTCGTGCTCTGTCGCCTCGAGCTTGCAAAAGAGCTTCTAGAGGATACCTCGCTGAGCGAGGATGCACCGCTGTCACTGCTGGAATCGCCTGACTTTCTTTCGTCTTCATTTTCGTACGGACGCTGACCATGATGACGCCTTTCAGAAGCCTGAAACCCGTCGGAACTCTGCTCTGACGATGAGTGGGAACCAGCGAGGTTCTGCAGAGGTGCTGGCGGCTGAGTCATGTCAAGAGATCCTACTGGAGGTGGCGGCAGCATTGCAACTCTTTCCTTGATGTCCTTGAATGTTAAGCGCTCAGAGCCACCTTCAGTGCTGTCACTGAAGCTGCTTTCGTTCAGAGCCTTCGTCTGGTGGACGGTAGACTGGCGCAATTGGCTTGAAGACGGTTGCCAACCCACCGTACGCTGGGTGGCCTTGGGACGTGGGAAAGTAACCTGCTGCTCCTCGAGGAGAGACTCGCTCATCTCCGAGTTCGAACGAGAAATACTTCTACGAGAAGAAGAGACCTTCTCGTTGGGATCCACTTCGCTAGCACTGGCTATCGAAGACATCGACGACGATGACCAAGCTATTGGTATCGGTGGCTTGGTCATATCCTTCTTGCCATATATCATTGCGGGCAGTCGAAGGTGCAATGGTAAAGATTTCCCCACTGCCGAGGTCATGTTGGCCAGGTAGTTGAAGTGAGCGTCCATCGACACGCTTGAACTGGATGCAAAACTTCTTTCGGAGACGTTGCTATCGTTGTCCTGGTGATCATCAGCGGCAGTTGCGTGTACGCGGGTGTTTTGTTGACGGACACCATGCGCAAAAGCTTCTCGTCGACCGTCAGCGTCAGCTCGTCTTCGAGTAGTGCCAGCTGCAAGGTTCAACTGGACAGCAAAGCCAAGACTGGAAACGCCCGAGTCGCTGTCTGAGACTACTGATAGATTGTCTGATGAAAAGCTCTCAGTCGTGCCAACTTGTCCGCTCTGGCGGCTTCCAAAGTTGGTGGAACGGGTCGGCCCATGTGAATGTTGTTTCATCCCTGACCGTTGTTGTTGTCGCGGTGTGTCCACCGATGTTTTCACACTCTTCACGTCTACTCCATAGTTGGAAGAACTAGTGGAGCTCCGTCTGCTGGGTGAAGACGCCTCCATATTATCGATTTGAGATCGCCGTTCACTAGTACGTACACCTCCGCCACTTGCATTAGATTGACGGTGTGAATGGTCAATTGCACCACCAACCTGGTCTTGACGAACGAAGCGTTGTCTACTGCGACCAAAAGAAGTACGCCCATCTGATGTTCGCATCCTGCTCATATTTGGAGCTACCAGCTGAACGTCATACTCCTCCAGTGCTTGGCTGTCTTCGTCCAATGATTGAGGGGGCGGCTGCAATGCACGCTTAGGAAATAATGGTACCAGCTCGTTCACGAAACTATCGTCCCCGTGCCCAGGATGCAGCTGGCCCAAACTGTCATCAAATGAGGTGTGTGTATCCGAAGGCGGGAGTGAGTACTGTGCAACAGATGCAGCTGAAGTGCTGCTTCTCCGAGTTTGGTGGTCAATCCTCTGGCGGTATGGATCATACGGATTAACATTCACAGACCGGTGAGCGCCGCTACTGCCAATAGACCGACGAGACAAATCTTCTTCGTCCAGTCCTTCATCGATACTCGGCTCCTCTGATGAAGAAAAGGATAGCATGTGTTGATCGATAAATCGCTGACCAAGCGACCTCGCTCTGTCCTTAGCCACTTGATTCAAACGTGAGATAGACTTCTGGCTGGGGGCGAAGGATGACTCAGATGCTGAGTCTTCTTCAGCAGTCACTCCACGAGAAAATTGATTGGGCTCAGTGTTTAGACTCGGACGCAATTCATCGTGACCAGTAGCTGATACCGGTTCTCCCTGTCCAGCTAGCAGTGTCTCTGAACGTTGAGTAGATGATTTTTTTCCTGTAGGTTGCAGTTCGGTAGCTCTTTCTTGAGTTGACAGTCTTGGCATGCCCACCGTGCTTTGATCATGCTCCTTTTCATCAACCTCGCCGGTATGGAAAAATTCTCCGGCTTCATTCTTATCTGACGTCTGCAGGCCAACATTACTGGTTTTAATGGAGTTTTCAGGGTAAATTTCAAGTGATTCATGCCCCACTTCATCACGGTAATGACCCAACTCGTGGCGCTCAGGCTCATAACTCGATTTCGACGATACACCTGCGTCACCCAATCGGCTGTCGCCAGAAACACTTGCTTCTCCGTTTAAACTTGGAATAGTTCCGAATTCATCACCACGAATATTACCCGCACGCAATTGCTGCTCAGCAACGGATGCTAGTCCACCAACCTGTAATGGCAAGAAATCACCACTCGTATCTCCATGCTGCTCGCTTTCACCGCTTGAGCTAGATTGGCTGTAATCAAGGATCCCTGTTCGAGTAAAACCCTCACTTCTCACGGATTCTGTATCACCCACTGGCTCATCACGATGCTTGTTAAAAACCACAGCCCCAGAAGTTGTAGAAAAGGGTAGCCGAGACGAGCTTACGTCTCCTTCAATCTCAGACACAGCACTACCATGTCCAATATCACTGGCATCACTGTGGAATTCAGCTCCTCCACCCCTTCTGGCTGTTTTTGCACCAAGCTCATCCAGTTGACTAACCTGCTCGTCAACTTCAGAACCCAATCGCGACGATTCCACATCTGCTGCTGAATGAATTGTAGTTGCAGGTTGTTCGCGCCGTGGTCTAGGTATGCGAAAATCCAAAACTTCTTGAAGGCGGCTTTCTAATAGCTCGATAGAATCATTTTCTCGCTCCAGGTGGTGGGGGGGAGACTGAAGTTCTTCATCTTCGCTATCCGTGCCTTCTAAGCGTTCACTGATACTATCGCGACGGTGCCGGTTCCACCTCTCTGTAGCAGCCTTGTTGTTTCGATATTTATTCCACTGAGTTGCCGATGCCTCTGGCAAAGACTTGTCGCCACCGTTGGCAAATAACTTCTTCCCTGTCTTGTCAGAAGTATTTTCATGCTCGTCGTCGTCCATCGCTCGACTACGAGTCTCCAAAGGCACACCCTTCGATGCCAAGCCTCCACTTCGTGTGTCTTTTCCTTTCTTGGGTTTCTCAAACTCTTGGCGCTCATTCTCTCCGAAGGAAGTCGCCTTCAAAGGCTTCACAGATTTGTCTTGCGTGGCTTCAGTTTGTCCATCAGTATCATTTGTCCTGATCCGACCAGACTCTAATTCATGGGCCAAATCGCTGTGCTTCGTCGCGTTAAACTTCACTCTGTATCCCTCGTTTGCTTCCGCAGTCTCGTCATTGTCTGAATGATCGCGGTCAGTATCTGCCAACCCAACAGATACATCATGGTCTGTCTCGATCGAGAAAACGGATAGCTCCACCGAGTCTTCATCCAAGCCAAGCATCTGCGCAAAAGATCGTTCAGCCATACTCTGCGGGTCGTCAACTCCACCCACGTTTCCAGCATCCAACGGATAATCGTCTCCGCCCAGTTCCTGTCCTCGCGCTCGTCGTTCCATCTTATCCACCAGCGCCAACCACTCTAACGCTTGTTGTCCCTGTTTTCTCGAATTCACACCGTCTAACGCAGTTTTACCACGTTCAGCCGCCGTTTCTGCCTGCTCCTCCACAACCAGCCTATCACGCTCTCGCTTCTGGTCAATTGCATCCCTGTGTTTCTGCGCCTCGTCCTCTCCGCGCATCGCAGTCGGGTGTTTTCTATTATGCTTGATTACCGTGACCGCCGGCCTCTCCTTCCCCATCACCTGAACCGGCGTAGTAAGACAATGCGTCCTCGTGAACTGGTACGATACGACGTCCTTCCTGTGCGGCCGAGGGGTGACAAACACCTCTTCAGGGCTCTGCATCCTTCTCAACTTCTCCAGCTCCTCTCTGTCTTTAGCTCGCTGCACGGCCACCTCCTGTTCCTTTCTAGCACGATCACTAGCCAGCTGTCTCTGCTGGCCGCTCAAGAGCTTGAGTCTCTGCATGCTCTGCTCCACCTGTCTTCTCCTCGCCGTCCTCACTGCTTCTTCTTCTTCACGGTGTTCTTGGGCCTCTTTCTCCCGCTCTTTGCCAGTAGTTTTCCTGTTAAAATCCCACTTCTCCTGCTCTTGTTGGGCCTGTTCCATGAGCTCCAGAAGCTTCGCGCGTGCGTTCCTCTGCGCTGTGCCCATGTTCTGCAGCGAGCTCTGGTAGCGTCGATGCAGCTCTGTCAGCAGCGCGTGCTGCTCCTCGTTCAGCTGCGTGTGCGTCCTCCGGCTCTTCCCGTGCTGCAGTCGCTGCAGGTTCTGACGGTAGCGCTGCGTCACTTGCTGCGCCAGACGCCGCTCCTGGTCCCGCACGGCCAGCAGCCGTCGCCGTCGACGCGCCGCCTCGTCCTGACGAGAGTACAGCTCGATCTCGCCCGAGCTCAGCGGAATGTGCCCCAGATT
>KV742883.1:1195-22496 GCA_000468175.2 Phytophthora cryptogea
GTTCATAGGCGAACCGTTCCACCGGTCACGCCTAACCGTGCAGAGCCGGTGTACTTAGCAACAAAAATAGTACTCACTACGCTCCAGACATTTTCAGACGTGACACCCTCCATCTCTCGATGATGGGCAAAAGGCCATGACCAATATGAAGCTTGCATAGAAAAGGGGGATGACGGTTTCCATGTACTCCGCTAGAACGCGACACTCAGCTATGAAGAGGACTTGTAGAGAATCTCGGAGAATGTCAATGTTGCTTCCATTTGGATCGCTGGGATTAAAGGTTTGGTTTTTGGCGCGGAAAGGTATCACAGCCGATAGAGGTCGGACGGACCTCATTAGTGCGTAGGGATGTGAATGTTGACCATTTCCGTTTTTGGTTGGATATTAGTTCTGCTGAAGGTGACGTTTTCAATTCGTTGGAAGCAGCCGGCGGTTTGTTCAGATTTTCCAACAACAACGTGCTCTTGTGTGAAAGTTTGTGTGAACGGATGCAGGATCGAAGCTGAATACCAGAGTGAGCCCACGCTTGAGATGATCCACCAACACGGGTACACAGGGCTCGAACTGCATCGAACAAATTGTCTTGATTACTTCCCACGATCTTGGCAAGACAAGCTCGAATGCTGCGTGTTTTCTTGTGAAGTTCGTGCAGTTCAAGCGCAGTCTCGATCACGTCTACCACCATAATTACCGCCACCGTCTTGATTGATTTTACACTCTGCATGCAGTCGCCAAATACAGTGCATCAAAAAAGATAACAGAAAATGTAGTTCCCTGCGGTAGGAAGTCATCTTTGTCTGTAAGAACCCGCCTGCAGATTTATTTCAAGAGTAACTTGAGGAACGGTAGTAGCAAAATGCAAGTTGCTCCCATTTGGTGTTGAGAGTGGCCTCAAACAGGATTTGAAAAGCAGGGTAGGCCACCACCATCACAAAAATGTCATGCTCAAGTTATTGGGCTCCATGGACTGACGTCGTTGTGCAGCGATCGCACGAAAAGCGCGCTCCCCAATAATAATTCGATAAACGATCATCACTATGAGCAGCATCATGAAAGAGTGTACAAGCGTGAGAAACGGGAAATGCCCAGCACTCAGAGATCGCCATGCTCGCTATTGTATTCAGAACCGCCACTGCGGTGTAGAATATCACGATCTGTCGTGTTGAAAGTGTAGCTCCATCGATGAAAATTCCAACATGTGTCATCGTTGCGAAGGCAAATGCTGCTTCCAACACGGCACTAAGAACCCAAAATCCATAGTTGACTCGCCAACCTTCTGCCGGGTTTTGCAACGGAACACTTTCTTTAGAGAAGACGATCAGAGCCATGGGGAGTGGGGCGATCAAATGACAAACAATACACGCCACAATGGCGTTCCTGCAATATGTTCGTCGAGTGCCAGCATTCGCTCAACGGAATGTTTCCCACCTTAGGTGGTAAGTTGTGTCGCCAGCCATGCTCGCTTTACATTTGTTTGCCATGATTTCAGTCGCAGCTTTACTTTTTCCCAAACAACAAAGACAGATGTGGACATTGTGTACTGTCACGAGTTACTGGATTGTGAGCTCACTTATGCCGGAACAAGAGTGGGTGAAGATGCCGTAGTTTAACCAACTTGGCATTTTAGAACTGCTAAACCATTTCCGAAGTGATGTTTCTATCTTGGAAATGGTTGTTTTTGCTGATCTTAGCAAAAGTCCGCCTTGAACGAGAAACTCAAAGCATCTGTCTGGAAGTCCCTGACCCAGCTTAAATGTGCGAGATCAATCGACGTGTTTTGCCTTTATCGCCAAGTAATGTTGTCTGTCATGGCCTTACCAAGCAAGACGCATATCTGGACTTTTTGGCACCAGATACACTGACGCCACTAAGATGCTGTCAAAGCCTGGTGTCTCGACGGAGCCACCGTAACATACTCCAATACAAAGGGTTTCACACAACTTTCGTGCCAGCATTCATTCAACGGAATTTTTTCGGCAATGTTGCTGAAGTTGATTGATATTGGCATGGACGAACTTAGGTTTGTTAGGGCGTGAATTCATAACTTGCAGATCACCACCACCTGAAATTAATAGAGACGCAGTGCCGTGTACTAATCATCCATCATATTCTGGGCCAGCTAACCAACAAAGAAAGTCTCACAGAGAGGCTATTATACCTTCCTACGAGTATTTCGTGGTCTTGACATTCGTTGTCTTGGTAGAGATCGACTTTTTGATCGCTTTTTTGTCTGCTGCCTTCACCTGCACGTGGATGATCTTGGGGGTCGCATCCTTGCGAGGTGTCGTGGATCTCGTGACTCGGTCACTAACCCCAACTCCGTTTTCCGGTTGCATCACTTGCTCAACGAATTGCACTTCGCTTTCATCGGGAAAGCCCGTGAGGTGTGGGAAGTTGATGAGGTATCCCTCGTCCACCTGGAAGTGAGTCATGTAGAACTTAAGCTGCTTCATATGCTCAGGTTTGAGTCCTGTCACGACGGCCTTGAGCTCCAGAAGCACGGGTTTGTCCAGTTGTAGATACAAATCCACGCGTCGAGTAGCGATCCTCTGACCTTTGTACAGAATGGGGATCTCCACTTCGGACAAAACGTTTATACCTCGATCTCGGAGTTCCAGAGCTAGAGCTCGTTGGTACGTGGCCTCGAGGTTGTAAGGCCCAAGGACACTGAAAACCTCGTTGCAAATGGCTGGGAGTTCCTCTTTCAATTGACGAGAACTCGTAATGATCTTCAACTCGTTGGTAGAAGCGTCTTTTGGCTCTCCAAATGAAATTTTGTTCATGGTTTCAGTGAGTTCTGCAACAATGTCTCGGGTCTCGGTTTCAATTGTCATTTCATGTTCTTGTTGGTTGTTGCCTCGATCTTCTTTTTCCTCGGTAAGGGAAGAACTGGTGACGACAAGAGAATCGTCCTGTTCTCGATTCTTGCTTCGGGTGTTCATCAAAATCTTGAAATGACCTTTCATTTGGCTTGACGTTTGCTGGTAGGATCTCGAGTTTTGACAATGAAAATACTTATCGCAAGTAGTGAATACTTCTACTACACTTGGATCAATACGAGCACTTACAATAAAAAAAAAAGTTATTGTTGATACATGCGATGAGGATCCAAATGCAAGACTTCGTTGTGAAGTCTGATTCTCGAAATTGTGAGTTGCAACATGGCCATCGATCCTCTGCAGTCTTTAGTTGATCCATGCAAACTGGAAAGTGAAGTCAGCACCTACAGGAAGGAGAACACGCAAAAAATTATATCTTTGAGTTCGTTCCCACAACAAGTTGCTCAACTTCACGTACCAAAGTGGACGACGCGGTAGGTCAACGTTAGTACAGACCAAGCAATCAAACTGGACTGGATGAGTGCTGTCTGCGTTTCCAACACGAATGATAGGTGATACAACGATCGGATTCCGCACTTCCATTGCATAATGATGCCAAGCACCACGAATGATAGAAATTCCAGTAGCCCGTAGAGGAAAATAGTACTCACTACGTTCCAGACATTTTCAGACGTGACACCCTCCATCTCCTGATGATACTTTTGGCTGGGCAAATGGACCATGACCAAAATGAAACTTGCATAGAAAATGGGGATGAAGGTTTCCACATACTCAGCTAGGACGAGGCACTCGACTGTGAAGAGAACTTCCAGAGCTTCTTGGAGAATTTTAATGTTGCTTCCATTGGGATCGCTGGGCCGCCTCTTATCGATGTTTTGACTTTTGGCGCGGAAAGGTATCACAGCCGATAGAGGTCGGACCTCATTAGTGCGTAGGGATGCGAACCTTGGCCTTTTCCGTTTTGGGTTGGATATCAGTTCTGCTGAAGGTGATCCGTTTGACTCGCCGGAAACAGTTTGCAACTTATACAGCTTTTCCAACAGCAGCGTGCTGCTATGTGTGAACTTGTGAGAACGGATGCAGGATCGAAGTTGAATATTGAAGTGAGCCCAGGTTTCAGGCGACCCCTCTACACGAGTACAGAGGGATCGAACGGCATCGAGTAAAGTAGTGTTGCCACCCTTGGTGGTGGTAGTGAGGCGGTCTAGAATGCTGTTGGTCCTTATATGTAGCTCGCGTAGTTCAAACGCAGTCTCGAAAACATCTACCAGCATGACTACCGCCAGCTTTTTCAATGATATTGTACGCTGCATGAATGTGGCCAAATAAAACGCGTCGAAAAAGAGCACAGAACACGTTGTCCCCTGCGGCAGGAAGTCATCTTTGTCTGTAAGGATCCGTCTGTAGACGAATTTCAAGAGTAACTTCAGGAAAGGCAGCAGTAAAATAACAGGTTGTTCCCATTTGGTGTCCAGTGCAGCTTCAAACATGGCTTGGAAAGCTGGGTAGACCGATCCCATAAAAATACTAATCGTAACAAAATTGTTGAACTTGATGAGCTGCTCTCGTTGTGCAGCGATCTCACGAAACACTCGATCCCCCACAATAACTCGAAAGGTGATGAGTGCTATGAGGAATACTACGAAGGCGTGTGAAATCGTAAAGAACGGAACTGGGAATGCCCAGAAAGCAGCAAGTCCCATGTCTCCAACCACGTTCAAAGCTGTAACTAAGGTGCTGAATATCACAAGCTGCCGTGTTGAAAGTATGGCTGCCTCAATCATCTTTGAGATGTGTATCGCCGTTCCGAACCAAAAAGCTCCATCAAACACAATAACGCGAACCCAAAATCCGTAGTTGGCTCGCCACCCTTCTGCTGGGTCCTGCAACGGAACACTTTCCTGAGAGATGACGACTAGAGCCATGGGTATTGGCGTGGCCAAAATGACAAATAGTACACGCCACAATGGCGTTTCTGCAATATACTCATCCAGTGCCAGCATTCGCTCGATGGAATATTTCCCGCCGTAGGTGGTAAGGTGCGTCGCCAGCCAAACTCGCTTTACATTTGTTTGCCATGATTTCAGTCGCAGCTTTAACCTTTTCCAAGCAACAGAATCACAATTTGACACCATTTTGCTTCAATTATGGCTGGGGTACTGGCACGAATTGCTGGTTCACGATAATGAAGCGCAATGCCACTTTGAGAAGTTGTCGCCAACTATAGTGCAACTAACTTTGGCGTATATAGAACTGGCTGTTAAAAAAAACAGCACGGTAGGTTTAGGAAGAAAAGCATCAACGTATGAACTTTCATCTATTAGGTAATTCGTTGACTGGGTGCCTTAAGGCAAAAAATATATTGGCCGAAATTTTTCAACTGGTGTAAAAAAAAATTTTTCGTTTCAAAGGCAAAGCAAAGGTAAACGAGAAGAAAATAACTGAACCATTTACCTTTGACTACTCTGGCAATCGATGCTGCTAATTGTTACAAACTACTTGTATTCACGAATCGCTGAGAATGTCAGAATTTCTGTTAGATGCTGAAAAACTACGATAAGTTCAAAACAATCGTCTACACTGAATAATCCTGTAGTATAATGGCCAACAGAAGTTTGGCATTGCTTTTTGAAGCGCAAGTACTGGAGTACATGCCTTGCAGTGCGTTTGATATCGCTACTTCCAAAGTCTAAAATGCAAATGCTTGCGATCGTCGATAGCCAGTACTTCGGTAGAGGGATCGTCGCTTTACTCCACGCCAAAGTTAGCCCCCACTAGGTTTATTCATCCTTGCAAACTGGAAGTAGACTCTTTTGTCGTGAACCAGCATTTCGAGAACCTCCTGACGACAACCGGAGCAACATGATGTCAAGATCTGTTTCTGTTGCTTGGAAAAACCTAAGCCGAGTATGGTCGGCAACACAGCTTACCACCTACGGTGGGAAATATTCCGTCGAGCGAATGCTGGCACTGGACGAGTATATTGGAAGAACGCCATTGTGGCGAGTACTGTTTGTCATTTTGGTCACGCCAATACCCATGGCTCTAGTCGTCATCTCACAGGAAAGTGTTCCGTTGCAGGACCCAGCAAAAGGTTGGCGAGCCAACTACGGATTTTGGGTTCGCGTTGCTGTGTTCAATGGGGTATCTGCATTCGTATTGGCTGTACACGTGGGAAAAATGATCGATGGGGCCGCACTTTCAACGCGGCAACTGGTGATTTTTTGTACGTCAGTGGCGGTGTTGAGCACAGCAGCGGACATGGTGATCGCTGCTTGCTGGGTATTCCCGGTTCCTTTTCTCACGATTTCACATTCCGTAGTAGCGGTTTTGATAATGCTGATCGTCTTTCATGTTATCTTGGGGTATCGCGTGCTTCGTGAGGTTTCCAGACACCGAGAACAAATCCTCGAGGTAAACAATCTACTTACGCTTAATGTTTTGATGGCAGCGGTCTACCCAGCTTTCCAAACTGTGTTTGAAGCTGCACTCGACACCAAATGGGAGCAACTCGCAATTTTACTGCTACCTTTCCTCAAGTTACTCTTGAAAAACATCTACAGGCGGACTCTTACAGACAAAGACGACTTCATGCCACAGGGAATCACATTTTCAGTGGTCTTTTTCGATGCCTTGTATTTGGCCACGTGCATGCAGCGTGTAACATCAATTAAAACGGTGGCATTAAGTATGGCAGCAGACGTGATCGAAACTGCGTTTGAACTGCGCGAGCTTCACAAAAGAACCAACGTCATTTTAGATCGCCTTCGCAGCAGCATCGGTGGTGATCAAGCCAACTTGCTCGGCGTAATTCGATCCCTGTGTATTCGTCTGGAGAAGTCGTCTGGAACCTGGGCTCACTCTGGTATTCAACTTCGATCGTGTATCCGTTCCCACACAATTTCATTCGATAGTACACTGTTGTTGGAAAGACTGAGTAACTTGGCTAAAACAATTAACGCATCACCTACAGCAATGCTGCTACCCAGCACAAACCAAAAGTGGTTGAAGGCTCTGTCCCTACGAGCCAACGAGGTCCAACCGATAACAGCAGTAAAACCTGTCCTTGAAAAGAACAAAAGCTTGGGTAAAAGGCAGACAACTAATTATTTTAGGGAAAGTGTCGGTCTCCTCCGAGAATCCCTAGAAGTACTTTTCACAGCCGAGTGCCTCGTTCTAGCGGAGTACGTGGAAACCGTCATCCCCATTTTCTATGCAAACTTCATGCTGATGATGGTTCATTTGCCCAGTGCAAAGTATCATCGTGAAATGGAGGGTCTTACGCCCGCAAACGTTGGGAACACAGTGAATACTGTTTTTCTTTACGGGTCACTCGAGTTGCTATCATTCGTGATGCTTGCCATCATTATGCACCGGAACTGCGGGATTCGGTCGTTGTTCCATCTTGCATTCGTGTTGGAAACGCAGACAGCACTTATTCAATCCAGTTTGTTGATTTGGGCTGCGATAACGTTGACCTACCGCGTCGTTCACTTTGGTACGTTCGAGGCTATTCTACTGTGTTTTGTGGTACGATTTACTTCGAAGTACCTTCAGTACTGATAAGTGCTCTTTTGTTGCTTAGGTGCTGATTTCTCCTTTCGTTTTGTGTGGATCAACTGAAGTACTAGGCTTGCGAAAAGTGTACGCTTCGAGAAGCTTGAGTCAAACTCATCACAAAATTGTACTTCGAAGGACTGAAGTATGGATAATAACACGTGAAGGTATCTAGCCTGAGCCCGTATTTGCTAACCTGCTTGAATCTCATCGTCAAATAATACTGCTTCATCATTGTTGACTACAGTACTGCAGAATCCCCCCTTCTCCCCAAAACAACTTGTACAACAACTTGTATTATCCATCCGGTATGGATAAAAAGATTGCCATACACAACTTTTGACCGCCATCCTAATCAACCATCGTATTGCGTCATCCCAACGCGTGGTAAACAGAGAGGAACCGAACGTGATTGCCACACTCGACACCTAATTCGATCTCTGTTGTGTTGCGTGGGTATGATCTCTCTCATTCTTGAAAAGCCTGTCAAACACCCAAGTCAAAACCACCAAAACTCCACCTTTCCAACACCATGGCACCAACCCTCTTTTCAGAAGTACAACTCGGCGGTAAGACAACCCCCACTCTACTCAAACACCGAGTGGTGATGGCTCCCATAACTCGTCAACCCATGGGCGACGACGGCGTCCCCGGCCCAGTGGTGGCCAAATTCAACGAGCAACGAGCCACCGACGGAGGTCTCTTGATTTCGGTGGCCACCAACATCAGCGCTTTCGCCCGCGGATACTACGGCGCCCCCGGGGTGTTCACACCAGAACAAATGGAAGGTTGGAAGGCCGTGACAGCCGCAGTGCACCGCAAAGGTAGCAAAATCTTCTGTCAGTTGTGGCACACAGGTCGCATCAGCCACCCGCTCAATCTTCCGGGTGGGGCTCAACCCGTGTCAGCCAGTGCAACGAGCATGGGAGGCGTCCAAAGTCACGACAGTACTGCCCAGGGTCAACTCGACCACCCGAATCCTGAGAGCACTCGAAATCGACGAGATCCCACTACAAACGCGCTGCTGAAAACGCTCTCGAAGCAGGTTTCGACGGCGTTGAGGTGCACGCTGCCAACGGATACCTACTGGAGCAGTTTTTGCTCAACGGGACGAACCTTCGCACGAACAAGTACGGCAGCAGTCCGGAGAACCGCGCACGGATTGTTTTCGAGATGCTCGAGGCCATTCTGACCTCGGGGGACTCTAGTAAAGTGGTCATCCGCTTGTCTCCGTTCGGCACGGCGTTCGGATGCACCGACTCGAACCCCCGCGAGATCTACGACTAAGCTGAACGACTACGACTTGGCTTATCTTCACATGGTGGAGCCTCGAGGCATGCAAAAGTCGGCGCCTGACGCCCCGGAAGGAGGTGTCACCGTGATCTACCGCAAACGCTACAACGGCGTAATGATCAGCGCGTCTGGGTACGACGCTGTCGCGGCTCGCAAAGTGGTCGAGGACGGAACGACGGACCTCGTTGCCTTTGCACGCGACTTCATCGCCAACTCAGACCTGGCGGAACGCATTCGCACGGGTGCCGAGCTCAACGCGGTGAATTTCCAGACCATGTATCTGCCGCTCGATTTGCCGTACGAGACGGGATACACCGACTACCCGTTCCTTGTAGGGAAGCCTTTGTAGGAATTCACACAGTTGTGTACACTGCGTCACAAGGCAATAGACTACAAACCCAGCCCATTCATTTCAATGAAGATTGACATGTGAGTTCATGGCGTGACAGTACTACATGTTGTAGTGTTTGTGAAAACGTAGGTGGCATCAACTTTGCATCCGATTCCAACAGATCACGAGCTCCTTAGCAAACGTTTAAAGTTGCACAGTTGCGTTGGAGAATCGTCAGAAACGGATGCACGTGATCGTTAACTTTTAGTGCGACGTCTGGTAGAAGATCATGGAGACGCGATTGAGTTTGCGAAGGCGCTTGCTTCGTATTAACGACTCGGACACCTCCATCTCCACTGCTTCCACTCCATCCGTCGTCCTCTTCAATCGCTCCAACCAGTCTCGAAATTCCGCTGGAAGTCGCCACCAACCACAAGAGTTTGACGAGGATAAAGACGAAGGTGAAAACGAAGAAGAAGACGCAGAAGATGAAGAGAGCGGAGGTGACGAGGAAGGCAACGACGCAGATGCCGAGCTGGAACCCAATGGGAAAGTGGCCAAACACTTGAAACCTGGCGAGAAGTGTCCGACTGCATCCGTTGTCAAGTTGGTTTTCAGTCGTAGTGACCCCCATGGACGCAACCCCACGGTATGTTTCGACTACCCACCATCGCTGGGGGTTGTAAGGGGCTACTCGGGTCTCATTGTCACCACCGTCAATGCCCAAGAGCTTTCGTTGTTCTACCGGACGTCATGGGAACGGAACTGCGTCAAAAACGCCTTTGCAGCAGCAGGCTTCTTCCGAACTCGCAAGAAGTGGACGGCGTGGCATCTCGCGTGGGCTAAACCGGTGCCCAAAACGCAGTTTGAGCGCTTTCGAAGTGACCACCCGCAGGTTTTCAACCACTTCCCTGATCCGTGGGTCATCGGCCGCAAAGACCGACTCATGAAGACTCTCGCCAATTGTCGTCGACGCTTTGGATCAAGCTACGACTTCTTCCCTGAAGGCTTCTCACTCCCTGATCAGCTGGACGCTTTTCGACGTGCTTTGGAACGAAACGAAGCTTTCATCGCTGGGACTTTTCCATGCTCAGTGGTGACCAAAGGCGTCGACGAATCCACTCAAAAGAAGTCGGCTATGATCGGGCCTCTCTGGATCACGAAGCCGCCGGCGTCGGCGTGTGGGCGTGGCATCCGCGTTCTCACACATCGAGACGCTTATAAAATGTGTGAAGACGCTCGAAAGCTCACGAGGAAGTCGAAAAGCGGGAAGAAAGTGAGAGCTTGCATCGTTCAGAAGTACGTGGCTGACCCACTCTTGCTTGGTGACGGCGAACGCTTCAAGTTTGATCTGCGGTTGTACGTCGTGGTGACCAGCTTAGACCCACTTCGCGTTTACCTTTTCCAAGAGGGGATTGCTCGCTTCTGCACAGCTCCTTACTCACTCAAGAACCCACGTAATCGCTTCGCCCACCTCACCAATTACTCCATTAACAAAGGCAGCGAAGGGTTCGTGGAAAATGCAGACGCCCAGCGAGCCGATGCCGGCAGCAAATGGAGCCTCTCCGCTTTATTTCGTGCACTTCAGTCGCAGCAACTTCTAGACGATCCAGAGACACTCATGCGGCAGATCCGTGCCATTGTCTGTAAGACCATCATCGCTGCGGAGGCGCACCTTACGCCACTTCTTCACCAGTTTTCAGGGAGCAGCTCTTGCTACGAACTCTTCGGCTTCGACTTGATGCTCGATTCGAAGCTGCGTCCGTGGCTTATTGAAGTGAACGTATCTCCGTCTCTTATGGGAGGATCTCCACTTGATCGCCGTGTAAAAGGTTTGCTTCTTAGTGATACATTTCACTTGGTTGGGCTACAGGTGCCGATCACAAGCTTACCTCGCGAAAATATCCCCACTGAAATCCAAGCTGCACTCGACACGCCAACTACGTCATCAGAGTCGAGCTCAGCAATGCCTTCATCAGCCTCGTCGGGTAGGCAATTTCGACGCAGTAAGACAATGCGAGCCACTCCAGTAAATCGCCAGTTGCATGAGGTCGTACTGGACCCTATGATCGAGCGCTTTGAGGCCACGCACTTGGAGCTCTTCACGACCAGCGACTGGGACATTGTTCGCGCCATGGACGACGAAATGGATCGACGAGGTCACTTTGATCGAATATTCCCAGCTTCATCCGGATCCTCACAGGCAGCAATGGAAGAAACGGTAAGCTACTCGGGATTCTTCACTTGCCAGCGATACTCCAACGCACTCTGCGCGAAATGGCTGCAAACTCCGCGGGCTGTCCGGCAGCGATTAGTGCGACAACATTCTGCTAGTAGTAACCCGCGACCAGTTCCACCGCAAGGACATCGTCCACGCAAGCTTATCCCAGCAAAGTCGGCAAAGTAGCGCCCGTTCTCACTACAGCTTCACGATAGCTGGACAACGATTCTCATGCTCTAGATAATACAAGCATCATTATCGTTGCCAGCGTCCTCTGACTCGTCCAGATCGTCATCTTCAGATTGTCCATTATCGCCATTTTCATGAACCGGGTCATCGTATTGATCGGTATCTTCGTCTTCGTCTTCATCATCCGAATCTGCCTCCACCATCACGGCCAGGGATGGCCTGGAATTCAAATTATGCGCTGAAGGCAACGCGTTCAGGTTTGATCGTCTCGCTTGACCACCTCCAGATTCCAGGAGAGCTACCAAAGCAGGCGATGAGCTACCAGCACTGATCGCACTGCCACGCGGGATGTTCAGCTTTCCCAGTTCCGGTGGTATCATGGAAAGAGAACTTGCCTTCCTACGAGCTGGACTAATCGCACGATGCAATCCATGCATAACTTCGTTCATCCCCACATTTTCCGTCAACGATATCGCGTTTTCCACTGACGGTGGCTGAACTGTACTGAAAATGGCTGCCAAGGCTGATCCTGAAGGTTCTCGTGGGCCCAGGATAATTTTCGATGCTTCGCGTGTGGAGAACATGTTGCTGCGACGTCCATCGTGGCCTCGGTTCAACCGAAGAGCTTCCGGTGGCAAGTCATGCATGCGAGAACTGTGTTTGACCTTGAGAGTCACAGCCACCTGTGTCATTTTCCGCTGCAGCATTTCCAGAAGTTCCGGAGACGGAGTCTCAGTCCAGTAGAGCGAATGCGTACTTGAGCCTCCGCTGTTCCCGTTGCTGCTGCTACCACCAGCACTGCTACTAGCATTGCCGTCTGGGATCTCAGAGTCTCCGTCGAAATGTAGCGCATCAAGGCACCGCAGCATAATGCCACGCAACTTGGAATGCTCTCGATTGCGCTGCTCCCGTAGCTCGTTATATGTCCGAACACTGGAAAGTGTGGTTTGAATACGCGTTTGTATGTCACGCTCCATCTTTTCGTTTGCCTGCATAATGCCTCGCACATTGGCTCGATTTGTTTTCTTTTCGGTATTCAAAGAGACCAGTTCCTTCTCCAACGCTGCAACCTCATCAGCTAGTGCGAGATTTGCCTTGTACTTTGAGAGTAGCTGCTCCTCTGTGGTCGTAAATTGGTGCTCAAAAGCTGTAAGGTCTTCAAAGCCTAGCGAGTTTTGCAAGACCCGGAATGCCGTCTGTAGAGATACAAGAGTGCGTTAGATACCCTCACAATCACAATGTTCCACCCGTCAATGATTCGTACGCAGTAATCCAGCAGAGACTTTGGGTGGTCTACTCGGCTACCACGTCTTTCGTTGTGGTTCCCCATCGTTTTCTCCTTCAATGGCGTAGTTGCTGGCTCTCCATCCGAGTTAAACACCGCCAATGTTCTGCTCGAGCTACCTGTATTGGCGATTCCAACCGTTGCATCTCGACGTGCTGAGTTGCGTTCCTGGACAGCACCCATGAGCTTCGCTACATCAACAACCACCGCGTCTTCGGGAGGAAGGTTCAACCGCTGAGCCTCTAGTTCCACCTCAGCACGGCGTTCAAGCTCACTTAGCTCCTCGGACAATTGATTGCGTATGGTCTTCGACGAGTGAATTCGTTCCTCGTAAACTTGGTTGGCCTGCGTTACATCTTCAATGTCTTCCTGGAGTTTTTGCCGAACCTTACGCAACGATAGTAGCTCGTGACGAACGCGGTCCACATCCTTCTTTACCTCCTGTTGTTGTGTGACGAGTTTCATGTACTCTTCCTCAGCTTTTGATAAGCGATGCTGCATAATGGACGAACAATGTGCCACTGCTACATCATTTTCACGCACAGCATTCACGCCGCGGAGCTTCCGCCGCAAGTGACCAATCTCAGTATCCAAATACGCTTTAGTACTTTCCAATTCCGCGAGCTGCTCCTTCATTAATCGGATTTGTGTCATGAACGCTGCGTCACTCTCGAGTAAATGCTCCACTGTCCCTTTCACTGCTGTTTGCGAAGCACCTCTGGATGCTGTAGTCACTGACCGCTTCGGTTGCATCCCCTTTGCTTTGAGCTCATCAAAAGCAGGCGCCATAATTGTAATTGCTGGTACAGTGCTACGACTGCGTTGGCGCACCTCCGCCGAGACATGAGCTGGAGATATTTCAGATACAGCCCTGTGTTTGCTGAACTTGAGCGTTCCTTCCGCTCCAGAAGCGCCAGAAGATTCCAACAACGCACTGCATTTGGTCGATCCGAAAAGTGCCAACCGATTCGCTGCTGACGACTTCAGAATGGGTTTGCAAGACGTGGTTAGCACTGTGTTCGAGCTAAAGCTTCGGCTCAGTCCTCTCAACGTCGCAGCATTATTATCAGTGCTCGAAAAATCATCCACAGTACTCAATCGGGACGAGCTGAAGCCACCAGTCCGGAGTGAATTGGTACTTTGGCTAAGTGAAGATTTGTATCCTTCCAAAATGCCTTGTGAGGCAGAGTGTTGTCTCCACGGCATCGTCTGTGATTCAGGAAGCTGTAGGGGGCCCGAACTGGATCGAGGGGGTAATCTCTTCCTTCGGTGAATTGGTTTCTCGGCAATATGTACCACGTACTGGTTCGGGTTGTCGGGCTGTGACTCCACTCGTTCAATGACCCCAGTTTGTTGCATCAGCTCCAGTGACTGGCGATTCCCAAGCAGAAACTCACGACGCTTTCCCAAATTGTTGTCCAGCAGCGCATTGTACTCGGGAATGTTGTCCGTCGATAAGAACCGCGTCGAGAACTGGCGCACAGGCGCAACTCGTTGCCTCGGTTGGTTATCCATCGTGAACAATGAAGGAATACTTATCACCAATGTTACACCTTACGCAACCATTCCCCAGCACTTCACTACGAGAAAGAGATCGAAAGCTGCAAATGAACGCACCACCACAGACACAGCGAGGACACGGGAACAATGTGCTTGAATGGCGCTATTTTTTGCAGGGTGAGCCTGAACCAACGCTACCTGGCATAATGTACACAACCAGAAATACCACGATAAGTGTGCTCGAAATATCCTCTATTTCGCCATTCAACGGTGTCAGCAGTTAGCCTTGAGCCACGCAGGACTTACGTGTATAGCACATTGAGCGAGCTCGCCGAGCTATCTTGTAGGGTTGGCTCGGCGCGTGGCTGGAAGAACAGTGGGCGGTCCAGCGCGCCAAGAGCGGACGAGGACGATGCGACCAGAGGCACAAAACTGCGGACCACGTCAACTGGAGTACTCGATACATCCCGCAGACTCACAAACACACGGACACGGCGCTTACGAAGCTCACCCTATACAGATATCAATCGACAACTCGGTCAAATGTCAACCATAATCAACCTCTTAAATCATCCAGCACGAAACTTACGTGGGTCAGTAGCGCCGCCGGCACCCCACCGACAAACTGCGGCACCTCCAGCGGCCGCACCGGCGTCTCGAGCTTCGACTCCTCCGTCACGCTCGACGACGCGAGCATCCTCAATCGAGGCCCAAATTCCTTGTCAGCGTACTGCTCCGCGTAAATCGTGGACAGCTGCGAGTCCAGACACACGATCTCACCCGCATCCACGTGCTCCGTCAGTTTGTTCAGCCAGACCCACGTGGCCACGATCGGCACTTCGGATCCCACCAGCACCGCCAACGTATTGTCAGAACCCGACACCTTCACTCCGTTCTTGGACAGGATCACTGCCGACTTCAACTCGTTCTGCAAGTTACAGGATGGCTACATCATACATTTTTAAAGGTTAGTTTTCTAAAATTAGGTCTTGAAATGGTCTGAAAAGGGTCGTACAATGGTCTGGTCATTGGTCACCAGCGTCCCCACGGGGGTCCAAGACGCTGCCAATTGCTGCACAAATTGCTGAGCAGGAGACGACACGGCCACCACCAAAGTCTTGACATGGACGGGTTCTGATCCCATACATTCCCGAACTGTACGACTCCACTGTACCAAAACACAATTTGTTACCAAAAGTAACGGTATGAAGTGGCACAAAGGACCAAAAATGTACTCGAAAGATAGCAGAGCTGGATGGCACATCGGGAGTCTCCAGGAGCGACACGTCGCAGGCGCGGGAGCTGCACAGGCGTTAGAAGGTTTAGTATGATAACAAGGGGCTGTGCAGAAGTGTAGGGACCGCGAGAGACGCACCTGAACTCGCCTTCTTCGGCGAAGCGGAGTGCGAGTGCCATCGAGATTGATTGCCGGTTGCGATACTTAATCAAAAATAGTGTCGACCTAAAATTTGGTCCTGATACACTTTTAAATAGTACGAGCTTGTATCGTACTGTTCGATACAAGCTCTGTTTACAACGCGCTCCAGTCCTTTTCGAGTGCGTTATCCCCTTTTTAGCGCGTATTCCTTCTTCGGCAGATTAGACGAGATACGGCTCCTATAAGGTGCTTTGCATAACGTTTTCATGATGACACTCGACAGTCCTCACAGCTGTGTATTGCCCTACACAACCAAAGTGACGTCAGGTCAGTCCTCCGCTTCCTGGTGATGAACTGAAGGAAGGACAGGAAAAGTGGGGGTTGTTGGCTGCAAGGCTTGTTGGGCAGCAGCTTGAGGCCCCTACTTCCTTGTACTTTCAGTAGGATGAAGCCACGCATTGTTGAAAGTAGGCAGTATGAATCAGTTTGTGTATTGAGAACTGAGTGCCTAGCTACGCTTACGTCGTCTCGGCGTCCTTGGTGATGTCCTTGCGCTGAGTTCAGCCGCCAGTGCTTTCGCAATCGTGGGGGAGTCGGCCGAACCGGTCCTCATGACCGCGGTACTTGCTGTGGTCCACGTGGAAAACTGCTTCCAACACTCCTCCTCGGCCGTCACCTACGTCAAGTGGACGATCTGGCGCAGCTCCGCCAAACTCGGCGCCGGGAAGGCCTTGGTCAGTAGATCCGCCTTCATCAAGCGCGACTCGACGTACTTGGGATCCACGATGCCCTTGCATGCGTAGTCGCAGATGAACTTGATCCGGATGTCAACGTGCTTGGCGCTTGCCATGCTGTCCTCGGACCCCAGCTGCTTGATGGCAGCCTGGTTGTCCATGTGCATGGGCATCGGCTGGGAGACGGCATGGTGCAGCTCGCGCACCAGCTCTCGTAGCCTCGTCCGATGTGGGAGGCCGACGTGAACTCGGCCTCCATGGTGGACAACGACACGCCCGTCTGCTTCTTGCAGACCCAGTGCACGATCGCTCCGTCCATGGTGATTACGCCCCCGGTCACCGAATTCCGGTCGCCCTTTTTATTTTCTTATTTGAAATATGATTTTCTTTGAATCGATTTTCATTTCTTCAAAATGTCGGCCGCGGAGTCCGCGTCGCTCCAGTTCTCCACCTGGATGCCGCCATCCGTCAGCTGCGCCGACGTTCATGCGGATCTTGAGGGTCTTGGTGGCCTTCAAGTACCGCGCGATCCTCTTCGCGAGCCTCCAGTCGCTAGTCCGCGGCTGGTGTGTGTGCCTGGTAACCTTGTGCACCGCGAAGCCCTGGTGCACCGGGTGATCCAGAGCAAGCTGCCGACCAGCGACTGGAAACCCCGAATCGTGGGCTCGCCGTTCGCGGCGACGCTCGGCAGCAACTGTAGTTCTTGGGGCTCGGCATCGTTGAACTCTTCGCCGATGGGCGTCTTGACGCCGTTCGCGTCCGCCAGTCCGAACTGCTCCAGCAGCTCCTGGATGGCGGCTTGTTGGTCCAGACTGTAGCCGTCCGCCTCGTCGAGATGCACGCGCATCCTGAGGAACTTATTCACATTTCCCAAGTCCTTGATGGACAGGATGTTCATGCCACAAAGAAGGCCTCGACCAGGTCCGGTGTGGATGCAGTGACCAGCAGGTCGTCCACGTACACGCCCACGATGGTCATGTCGTTGCCATCGAGCTTGTAGTAGAGACACATGTCCGTGATGCAGCGCGTGAAGCCTAGCTCCACCAACTTGGCGTGAAGCAGCTGACTCCACAGCCTTCCGGCCTGTTTCAGGCCGTACAGCGACTTCTTCAGCCGCAGCGTGAGCTTCTTGTAGCTGCGCACGCCGCACGTGCACAGCACCTCGTCGGGCACGATCATACCCTTGGGAATGGCCAGGTAGATCTCCAAGTGCTGCTCTTTCTTGGCCTTCACGTACGCGTTGGGCTGTCCCCGTGCCTGGTAGGCACGCGCCAGCGACGCGCGAACACTAGAATCACCTTGGCGGTGCTCAGCTCCATGACTGCAGCGAACGTGAGGTTGTAGTCGATGCCGTACAGCTGCACGTTGCCGCAAGCCACCAGGCGGGCCTTGAAGCGCTCGATGGCGCCGTCGGCGTCGGTCCTGGTACTTCGTGTGCAGCACGTGGCTGCCGGCTGGTGGCAGCTCGACCGCCCACACACCATTCTCCTCCAGCGCCTTCAGCTCTTCGACCATCGCCGTGGTCCGCTCGCTCTTGAGCGGGCTCTTCATGGCCTCCCCGTAGTTCTTCGGGTCGGCCTCTCGCACGACGTTCACCACGTCGGGGGCCGCCCCATCCTCGCTGTCACCGGTGCTCGCCGGGGACACCCCCTTCCGCGAGGCCGACCGCGTCTGGTATTTCTCGCGCGTCCAGGGGCTCTTCGCGCGGCGCTTGCCCTTGGTCTTCGCGGCCGCCGCCGCGCTCAGTGTGCCCTGTGAAGCCACACCGCCCTCTTCCTCCTTCAACTCATCAAAGTCCTGGAGGTGTACGCGCCTGAGCTGCTCGTTCTGGATGGCCGTCAGCGTCTCCAAGTTCCTCACGTGCTGCGTCACCACGACCACCCTGTCCTTGGGAATGTACACTCTGTACGCTTTCATTTCGTCGCTCTTGGCGATGATCATGGCTGGTTTGCCGCGCTCGCCCAACGACTTGTTCTTGGCGTCGCGGTGCACTGTGCACGATGAGCCGAACGCCACGATGTCGCTGAGGGCGGGGATGCGATTGGTCAGCGTCTGCGTGGGCGACTTGGCCCCCGAGTTGCCTTTGCTCGGGCTTCGATTCAGGATGTAGGAGGCGTATTCTGCGGCGTCTCCCCAAAAGCTCAGCGGCAGTTCGCACGCGAACACCATGGTCCGCACCATGTTCATGATCGTGCGGTGCATGCGCTCTGCCTTGCCGTTGCTGGCCTGTTTTCTGGGTTCGTTGATCTGGCGCCCGATGCCGGCCTGGTCGCAGAAGAGGTCCAGGGGCGTGTACTCTTCTCCGCCGTCCGTGCGCAGGATGTGGATGCGACAGTTGAACTGGCGTTCGAAGAAAGCCGTGAAGTGCTTGAACTTCAGCGCCGCCGCGTCCTTGGTCTTGGCCAGGAATATGCGGCAGTATGGTCAATGAAGCTGACCATGTAGCGATTCCCCCGTCTGTCCCTGGGCGTCACGGGCCCCTTCAGGTCCGAGCAAATCACGCCACCAATGACGTCGATGGGCGGTTGGTACCCGTGTCCTAGCGCGACTGCGTGTTCTTGGTCTGCTTGCCCTGCGCGCATGTCAGGCATTTGTCGCGCTTGTGGTCCGTGAGCGCGATGGGTCCTTCGCGATCTTCACGATGGTGTCGTAGTTCAGGTGGCCGAGTCTGCGGTGGAACTGCACGAGCGTTCCGGCCTGCACGTCCGGTCCAACACATTCCTGGGCCTCCGCCAGTGTAGCCATCAGCACGTCTCCGGCGCTGCGACCACTATCTTGGTTTGTGGTGTGTACCACCAGCACGTTGTTGCACCGGTGCACATCCAGCACCGCGGACCTTTTGCCCGACGTCGCCGCCATCACGCGGTGCGGGCCTCGGTACTCCATCCGGAAGCCTTCTTCTCCAGCAAACCGTACGAGATGATGTTCCTCTCGAGGCTCTCGGCGTACTGCACGTCGAGCAACTTCACCTTGGTCTTCTTGCCCATGGCCGTGGTCTCCAGCATCACGCTGCCACGCTTCATCACTTTCAGCGTCCCGCCGTCCGCGGCGACGCACTGGATATCGGAGTCCTCCGCATCCTCGAGCAGGTTCACGTTGTTCACGAGGTGCCTGCTCGACCCCGTGTCCAGGATCCAGTGGCCCTTGTCCAGCTCGTCATGACCCACAACGAGCACGTAGTCCACGTCGCCGCTCCGGTTCCCCTTCTTTTTCTTCGACGGGCACGCGGCCTTCAAGTGGCCCTGTTTGCCACACCCGAAACCCTTGCGAGTGTCCAGCCAATCCTCATGGACGTCGTTCACGACGTCGTGGCCGATGTGCTTGGTGCGGAGCTGGATCTCCGTCGACTGGGCGAAGTGGGCCAGCTCCTCCGCCTGGCGGAGGTAGTCCGTGCGACTGAGGTTCAGCCGTGGCAGCATGGACACGCGCATCCCGGGCTCGGCGTAGTGGACGATGTTGTCCAGCACCAGCTTCTCCGCGCCTCCGCACGCCTCGCTGACCGCCACCAAGTACAGATATTGCTCGGTCCAGCTGCGCTTGGCGTTCGTGGGTGCCGTGAACAACTTCATGCTCTGCGTCGGGGTGATCTTTGTGGCGAAAGTGTGCAGCAGCCGCTGCATGGCGTGCTCCAGCGTCGGGCTCTCGCTCCACGAGACCTCAACCTGCTGGTTGTAATACCTCTCGGCCATGCCGGTGAGGTGGTGACCGAGGACATCCACCTTGATCTCTTCGGACCACTGGAACCCGCTCGTGCGTTCCGCGAAGCCGATCTGCCTCACGAAACACGCGTCCCCCCAGGACAGGAATCCGCTCCCAAGGCCCTGGTAGAGCTCCTTGCCGTCGAAGGGTCTAATGGCGAGCTTGCGCTGCTGCGTGTCGGGCACGCGCATGAAACCTTTCATGCGCATGGCCGGCGGCTGCACCGGTTGCCTGTAGAGGTGGCGGCACAAAGTGCTGCAGCAAGGCCGGCTGCGGCGCTTGCGCCAACTCGACGTTTGCGGCCGCCTTGTGGCCGTAATCGTTCTGCCTCGCGCCGAAGTACGTGCCCAGCGACACAAGCGAGTCGCGTGGCGTCGGCGTCTTGACCAACGCCCGCCGGTCCATGGGCCTGCCAAGACCGATCGCCGACTCGAAGATGCTCGACTCGTGCGTGTGGCGCTTGGCGTGCTCCTCCTGCTGCAACTAGGAGGCATACAGCCGCTCCATGCGCTCCGCAAGGCCCGTGAGGAGGTCCAGCAGCTTCACTTGCGGGTCCACCGGCTTGGGGGTGTCCGTGACTGCCTCAGTACCCCCGTACTGGCCGTCGTCTTCTACCTTGGCGACCTTGGGTGACGCCCCATAACCAGCCATTCGCACCAGTGATACAGGTCCTGCGTGCGCTGGTCTACTACGTGGAGATTCAGTGGGTTGCGCTCGCGACGAATGCGCTCGGCCAACTCGATGAAGTTGGTGTGCTTTGAGCGGAGATGCTTGACCGGATTGGAGAACCCGTGCTCGCTCTTGTACGTTTTGTTGGATGTAGTACACAAGAACTTGTCGTTTGCGAGTGTAGTGAACAGGAGGGAGCACATGTCATTGTTGGACAGCGGCATCGTGTAGGGGTTGTGGTGGTACGAGGGAGCGATAAACTTGAAAAGTGAGGTTCTAGATATCTGATCAAATGCTCTGCGCGCCTATGCTGAATTAGCAAGCGTGAAACTGGCGGTAGCACTGCTTTTGAGAGCGTGAGACTAGCGGTCCGACTGGCGGACTAGCTCTGAGAATTCTCTGCAGCGTACTTTTAGCATTCAAAAATATGAAGGCGCCTCTGGAATACACCATTCCGTACAAAATACTTTATGTATTCTCGAAAATGTATTCACACTTCAGCGCCCTGCTGCCAGGTAACCAAAACTGGTGATATGATTGTTGGAAGAGCTGTTGTCCACGTGGACCACAGCAAGGACCGCGGTCATGAGGACCGGTTCGGCCGA
>KV742885.1:6967-23657 GCA_000468175.2 Phytophthora cryptogea
GTGATCACCAAATTTTGCGTACTCTTATCCATGCTCGTCCAGTCCAAAATGGAGATTTTGGCCAAGACGATGCGAATGCAGTCTAGAAAAGCCTTGCCCGTCACAAAACCTGGCGCGGGGCTCGTTGGAGATGCCACTATCCCACTTAATGTCCTCGCTGCATCGTTTTCCATACATTGATAGTAATCCATGGTTCCAAACGGGGGCGAGCAGTTGATCTCAAGCTGACCGTCATACATCTCGGTTAAGAAGTTCTGGTCTTTGTTAGCCTCAAAAATGGCATCAAGCTTCGACACCAATTCGTCCACGACTCCTTGGCGGTCGTTCATGTTCACATCCTTGACATTCATGTACAGAAGTCCACGAAAGAGTCGTGGGTCGTTCTTGATCAATTGAACTCCCTTTTGAAAGCGAGAGAACAAGCCATCGATGTCTTTGTCAAATCGACTTTCCATACGAAAGACCGTGAACAACGACACCGAAGCATTTAGCACCGACAAGAAGATATCTTCCTGCTCCGATCGTTCAAATGAGCCTAGACCCTCGAAGTCCAGCACCACCAGTAGCACATCCGCAGATACAAATCGGAGCGACATCCAGGCTCCATCCGTACAGCGTGAGCCTGAAATTGCAAACGAAGTACCAGCAAGATGGTTCAAGAAGTAACTCTTGCCCGTTGACTGCTTTCCCATCGATGTCACTACCACACATCTCCCATTCCAAGCCTCCAAAAGTGGCGAAAGTAAGCCAAAGCGGATAGTTTGAGCAATCTCGGATGCATCTGTACCAGTTTGGCCCGTCTCGTCACTGGTCCTTTGAAAATCGGCCGATGTTGAAGCATTCGCCTTAACTTCGCCGTCTTGCAGCAGCTTCAGCATATTGTCTTCGGCTCGGCATATTTGGACCGGTACAAACGATACAATGGCCATCAAAACATCTCGAAGGGACTTGTTTTGCAAATCTTCGTTTAACTCTATCTGCTCACTCCATCGGCACTTCACCCTCCTTGCTAAATCCAAGTTTGAAAGAGGTTTGTTCAGCCGCCGCAAGTCCAACATCAAGTTGTTGAAATACTCGGTGCATACTGTAGTAATATCACTAATATCTCCACAGTCATCCATACTGGTACTGTTTGCAGTAACAACAACTCCGACGTCGAGAGAGAACAAGGCATTCGGGTTCAACGATACATCGATGAGGCTCCGAATGGGGAATTTCTCGAATACGTGGAAAAAGACTCGCAGCCAGTGTTTGTCATCATCACCATTTGCTTTTCGGTCAGCTTGTAAACACCCCTTGCGAGTGCTCTTCGCACCATTACCCGATCTCTGGATCCGATATGCATCACTGCGAACTGTAACATTAAGCTCAGACGAATAGACTGTTCCGTTGCCAGCGTCGACCACATACAATATATCTCCCATACTGCCGACTGTTATCTTCTCCGAAAGCAATCCAGTTTCAAGAACCGCAGAAGGTAAAGCTCGGTGGTCTTCGTTGGAAATGGTAGTGACTTTTAACCGGTTGCTTCCGTCGATACTGGCTCGACCGACAACCAGCTCATCTGCAAAGCTCATCAGACCTCCAACCCATTTGCTTTTCTCTTCGCCTTCATGACAACCGCACAGCACTTTCTTCGAGGTACGACGAGTTCTCACATCGTAGGATTGCATATCTCCATTGACGTCCACGGCACAAAGGGAGCGCTCGGTTAGCAAGATGTTCGTCAGGGGCTTCGCCAATCCAAACGATATATCCAATTCAACCTGGTGTGTGACTTCAACTCTGGTGAAAGCCTCGTTGAATCTGCAAAATGCAACAGTACCGAGACGATCTTCACGAACATCAAACAGGAAAGCAACTTGGCGATCACTAGCTCGGATCGAACACAGTGAGCATTCACGTCGAAATGGTCGAATATCCTCTTGTTCGGCTTTCTGTGCCTTTCGTGTCGATCGTAGCGTGAACTGCACTCGACGTACTGTTGTCGTATCTCCTTTCACAAGAACTGCAATGGCGAGGCTCATTTTCACTGTTGCGAGCTGCCGTAACTGGAATCCCGGCTCAAACTCTGCAATTCCCAGTGACGACACTTTAGAAGAGATGGGGCTTAATTGGTACATACGGACCATTTTGCTAGGCTCTTTATCAACTTCCTCATTCCAGTCAATATTGATGAAAACGGAGCTGAGTATCATCTTGTCTATCTTGATTCGAAGCTGTCCCTCTTGAGAGTTTTTCAGGTGCTCACGAAGACGTTTAAAGGCTGAGCTCATGGCTACTTCAACGTCCAAGTTATACTGCCTCGTGCGGTCGCTCACATATTGTTGAACCCGCTGCTCAAATGCGGCATTTTCAATCCAAGACATTACTTCATTAACCGCATTCATCCACATACCTTGCAATATGGGCTGGTGACGGTTTTCCATCACAATGCGAAAGCCTTCACTGAACTCTGGTTTGCCACTCCAAACCCACCCAAGGGTACTTCGTGCAACATCGCTAATTACACCTATCAACCATTTGCGATAACCGTTATCTGGCTGGATCATTTCATCGCGGACAATGGCACCCAGCACTTCTTCGAATGCCATGGGATAGCGCTGAAACGTATTATCGAGTACTTTCATTTGCGACTGTATCCGATCGGGTAGATACAGCATCTTGTACACATCGTAATTGCCATTAACAGGAAATCCATTGTGTAAGTTCTGCAAAAATGCCAGATATTTTGTGAGGGCCAAATCCATTCGTGACGTGTTCCCAGGGCATCTTACAGCAAACAACATATCGATGTCCTTCACAGCGTCCTCGAAGAGACTCTTTGCGTACTCGAAAGCTTCACGCCCAATATTTTGTTTCGCCTCCTCAATTTGCTTATCGGTGCTGCTTCGTAATTCAAGCAATTCCTCAGCCGGATACTGACCAAACTTCCCAAGCAAGTCACTTCGTAAATCCATGGAGCAGATTTTTCGGTCTGGGAGCTCGATAGCACCTTCTTCATCCTTCTTCAGAAGCCATTCGGTGAACTCGGTGTAGGGCACGACATCATTACGAAATACCCATTCCGTTTTTGATGGAGCCGCAATTTCAACAGCTATAGCCGGGAACGACCCATTGACAAACATAACAGACTTCACGTCCTTCGTTTTAGGAATCGAGGCTCTTGAAATCGCCCCACAAGAAATGCTGTCGTTTTGCTCAACTTGTTTTTGAACCAGAAATGCAACAGAACACGAGTTCCACCGCACGTTCGGACTGTCAGAAATTGCATCAACTTCCTTCTTGATACGTTGGAAATCTTCTTGTGATAAGCAACAAGTGACGCTGGAGCTCAATGAAATGAGGAAGCGAAGAATGTACGCCGGGGTGTCCCGAATTGCTTGTGGTTCAAACAACATCGCATCCAACCACGCAAATACCACAAACTGTCGATGATTGTTTTCACCTTTCTCGATGCAGTAGACGCCTTGGTTTTCAAATAATAGACCCTCATCGCAATCGGTGCTCCAGAACCCCATCCGGGCGAGCTCCGTTTTCACTTCCCACTGTTTTCCGAACAAGCACCCAATCAATAGTTGCTCTTCAACAACTTGGTTGTCTTCTTGCTGCAGTTTATCACGTAGGAAACGGGCAAAGTCCGCATCGTAGTCGCTTGGGTTGAATTGACCAAACTCGAAGCTGTGTTTGGTTTTCGATGTAGCTTCGTTCGACACAGTCATGCCCAGTGACCGACACAAACGCAGGACATCGACTTCATCCACCACAGCTTTTAACACTTTCGCGTCTCCTTGAAACTCGTGTATTAACCGCAGAAGACGGAAGCACTTCTCGGACACGATGCCATCTCGCATCGTCTTCTTGCGAGTCATTCTTCCTCAGCAACCACTTCGCGTCTGCACTGCAAAATGAAGAATGAGGTTTGTACTCTCAGCATGAATTCCCGTTCGATCCTGGTCTGTCGATGGTCTAAGACACAACCGTTTGAAGACGACAACCTCATTACCCTGCAGGAAAATTTCGTGAAACTCCGAGATTGTTAACGGCATTGTGTCGACGCACCCGTTTGGATTCCGTTTGCATTGAATGGGACGAATGGGGACAGCGGTATTCACCATCAAACCTGCATCTCTATTCAACTCTGGTCTCACCCACATCAGCGGCGTCTCCTTTTCACTCTCGCCAACAGTTAGAATGACGAGAAGCTGGAATGCTTCACAGAAGTGCCCTGAAGAATCTGCTCAATTGGCACGCGCTTCTGCTCCATGCTGTCCCGGTCACGCACTGTCACGCACTTGTCCTCCAAGGTATCAAAGTCTACAGTTAAGCACATCGGCGTACCAATCTCATCCTGGCGACGATAACGGCGGCCAATGCTGCCAGCCACGTCGTAGTCGACACTGGCACTTCCACACAAGTCTTCAAAGAGCTTTTGGGCTATCTCCAGCAGTGGTTCTTTCTTCGTGAGTGGCAACACCGCAAAACGGTAAGGAGCGATGTCGGGGTGTAGACGCAACACAGTCCGCTTACGACCGTTCACCTCCTCTTCGTCGTAGGCGTCTAGCAGCATGGAAAGCATGACACGTCCTGCACCAAGAGCTGGTTCGATGACGTGCGGCAAAAATTCTTCCTTGGCAACGAGGTCCTGGTACTTGAGGCTCTTGCCGCTCGCGTCCATGTGCTTCTTCAGATCATAGCTGGTGCGGTTTGCAATGCCCCACAGTTCGCTCCAACCGAACGGATACTTAAACTGAATGTCCGTCGTGGCACGCGCGTAGTGTGCCAACTCCTCCGGCGAGTGCTCATGCTTTCGCAAGTTCTCCGGCTTGATACCATACTTCGTGAGGAAGTCGTAGCACTGGTCCACCCAGTAGAGGTACCAGTCATCCGACTCGTCCGGGTGCGTGAAGAATTGCAGCTCGAGCTGCTCGAACTCGCGCGTGCGGAACAGAAAGTGCCCAGGCGAGATCTCATTACGGAAGCTCTTGCCCACCTGGCCAATGCCAAACGGCAGCTTCCTGCGCATCGTGCTCTGCACGTTGGCGAAGTTGATGTAGGCGCCCTGGGCAGTCTCCGGTCGCAAGTAAATCCACTCGCACGTCTCGTCCGTAGCGCCCATGTTGGTCCGGAAGAGCAGGTTAAACTTCTTAGCCGGTTGGAAGCTGTGCGTCTTCTTGCAGTTCGGGCACGCGACGTCGTGCTCCACCAGGAGGTTGTCCATCTCGGGCAGAGACATCGTCGCCACGGCGTCAATCTCCTCCTGGGTCTCCAACTTGGACTCGAGCAGTTGGTCCACTCGGACACGAGAGTTGCAGTTGCTGCAGACCGTCATGGGGTCCGTGAAGTTGTCGACGTGGCCAGACGCCGTCCACACGGCCGAGTTGAGCAGCACGGAGCTGTCCAGACCCACGCAGTTGGGGCGCTTCTGCACGAACTCGAACCACCATCTGTCCATCACGTTTTTCTTCATGAGGACGCCTGCAATTGCATCAAACAGTCAGACAAGTGCATTGCATTGCAGTCGTAGAGATACTAAGAGCCTGGTACCTAGTGGACCATAGTCGAAACTGTTGGCCAGGCCGCCGTAGAGCTCCGAGCCGGGGAAGATGAAGCCGCGATGGCGACACAGCGCCACCAAACGCTCCTGGAGGTTGTCGGAGGCCGCTTTCTTGGCGAAGCCGCGGCGAGTGGCGCCCAGGGCCGTGCGAGCGGAGCCTCGGAGCAGCATCTCGGACGATTGATACACTCGATCTGTGACGTGTGGCTAAAATGAGCTGCTCGTTGGCGTCACCTTCGGACGACATTCGTACAGAGCGGGCTTTTATTGGGAGTAGACCATTTTCGAGACACGATGAAGGAAGAGTTGCTGAGACTGCTGCTGCTTCCTGGGAAGTTGAAGACGGTGGAGGCGTGGGAGGCTGCGCTAAAAGGCGGAGAAGAGTGGAGAGAGGAGGATATGGAAGTGGTGGACTATAAGGAGGAGAGAGAACGCTGTACTTCGCTGATCGCTGCAATTGACGCGGTTGTACCGTATCTACCCGATTACAGCGCGGTCTCCTCCAAATTGAAGGCTTTGATGGACACCGTTGGCTCGAGTCAAGCGGATCGACTTGTGCAGGGATGGCTGCAGTGCACCCCGCCTCATGATGGAGTTTTTCGAAGATGGGTTGTCCACAATTACCTGCAATGTAGCCATCTGACGTCAGCGGACCCTAAAGTGTTGTTGCAATGGAGACACGCATTGTTTGTGGCGGTGACGAACGAGACGACCAAGGCAGTGAAGTGGACATTGTTGAAGTGTCTAAATGATGTGGACGAAGTGATAAACGACCAGTTTGAAGCTGCTAAAGAAGGTCACGTGGATGCAATTGGAGCTGTGTCGTCAATTGAGACGGTGGAGGAACTGCTGGACTTCTACTGGGTGCATGCCGAGCAGCTTTTGACTTGCAGTCTTTTGTGTGCTGCCAAACTGCACGCACTAGCAGTTCGAAGTCAGAGGAGTGCAATTAAGCTTGCAGGGGATGAAGAAGTTTTGGTGAGGTTGCGGTGCTCAGTTTTGATGAAACCGGAGTTTTTCAAGCCGCTGCTGGCGCATGCTGTTGCAATGAAGGTTGTTCCTGGGAGCATCACTGCGAGTCAGCTTTGGACGAGCGATGACTTGGCTGGGCTAGTGCACGTAGTCGATCTACCTACGCGAGAAAAAATGCTGGCGGAGATGAGTGCCAGTAGAAACGAGCTGGAAAGTGCGTTTGCAGCGGGTGTCGAGCACGTCTACAGCTCTGCTTCTCAAGCTGAGGGCTTGACAGCCACCGAAGATGACGTAAAGAAATATATCGACGCCCTGTCAGTCGAGAAGAGGAAGCTGCTGCTCGCAGAGCTAGAGCGAGAGCTGGACGACGCACCACCTCACGTCTTCCCTCACGTCTTCCTGTTTATCGGGCTGATCACTAAGGCCATGCTGTCATCCGCCGAAGATCAAGAGCTGATTGTGGCCGCAATGGACATGTTATTCACGCTTTTCGACCGGCGCAGCCACGACGCGTCCAGCTGCATGGACGCTCTCGCATTGCAACTTTCCCTTTCAGTATCTCGCCACCCCGCCTGGCATGCCAACATTTCACTCTACATCGAAACCGTCGAGTCACTGTCCGAGATCACCACGTTGCACGTCGACCCTCGACTCAAATGGACAACTCGGATGGCTCTGCAGCAGCTTCTATTCGAGTGCGACGTCCAGCTCCTCCACGCCACTCACTCCTCACTCAGCAACTTCCTCCCTCGCTCCATCTCACACCTGATCGCCACCCGAATGGGCCACTAATCCACCATCTTCCTTCATCTTCCTCTGTATTGTTCCGTCCTCCTCTCTACTGTCCCTCTGGCTTGGACATCCCTCCCTTGGGTCCACGGATCCTCTGGCGCATATCCAATTGGCCGCGCTTGCACTCGAAGTAGGCGAGACGGTATTCCTATATGATACAGTAACAATACCAGTCAGTATACAGTCTTCTCTATTGTTATTGCCACTGATCGCCACCTTGCACTCGTGCGAGTACGCGCGGTCGTGCAGACACTGCTTGAGCGTCTTGGTGCCGTCCGCCATGCACTCCTTCTGCAGCATACAGTCGCGGAGCGCCTCCGCCATGTCGCGACACGCCTTCCCCATGGTGACGAAGGCAAAGTGCATGTTGACCACCGAAAAACCTTACACATCGCATACTTGTGGATATACCGGTATTATGCAGCCTATGCAGTGGCATACCGCGTATCTTCTAGAACTTCTAGACTAGATCATTTTTGAAAACGCTTCGACTGTCAAGATGCTTCCACGTGTCTTGAGCCTCTTGCTGCTGCTTCTGGTTGTGCTAGCCACGAGTGTACTGGCCGATTACAGTCCTAGAGACTCGGTGGTGATCCTCACGGACAAGAATTTTGAAAAGGAGGTGCTGCAGAGTCCTGACTATTGGCTCGTGGAGTTCTACGCGCCCTGGTGAGATATCTCACCTGGAACTGGATGAATGCAAGTGGAGACTAACCGGTAGTTGCATTGCTGTCTTTTGATGGTATCAGGTGCGGTCACTGCAAACAACTGGAGCCAGAGTACAAGGCGGCGGCGAAGAAGCTCAAGAAACATGTGCGTCGGAATTTCGTGGAATTTGAATGGAGTGAAGTTGCATTTGGTATTGACAAATAACCATTGAAAATGGGGTGGTGGGTTGTGGTTGTAGGCGCGTCTGGGTGTCGTGGACGCAACAGTGCACCAGCAATTGGCACACAAGTACCAGGTGAAGGGATACCCGACCATCAAAGAGTTTGGCGCCAAGAAGAAACGCCCGACTGACTACCGTGGCGGACGCACCACAAGGGAGATTGTGCAGTATGTGAAGAACTCGCCCGAGGCGAAGAAGCTGGGAGTGAGTGGAGCCAACGTCGCGACTCTCGAATATGACAAGGTGCACGCGTTCTTGAACAAGGATCTGCCATCGGCCATTTTCTTCGGCACCCCCAAGAAGGGCAAAAAGAGCGCCAAGGTACCGGCGTGGCTAGGCAACGTGGCCGGGTCCTTCATGGAGGGCAAGAAGAAGAAGAAGCATTTAACTGTGCAGCTGGCGTTTGTGCCTGGATCGGACGACAAGATTGCTAACCACTTCGGACTCACCGAGGAGCAGCTTCCTGCTGTCGTCTACGTCTACCCGTCTAGTCAGAAGTACATCGTGTCCGACGTGAGCAAGCTGAACGAGGCTGCAGCCAAGAAGTTCATTGGTGACGCTCTGGCGAATACCAAGGAGGCCGAGAAGGATGAGTCCCTTGCTAGCGTGCCGCTGTTCCCGTCGCCTGAGGTTGCCAAGAAGAAACCCGCTGTTGCACTCAAAGAACTGGATGCGAAAACCGCTCGTGACTGTGCAGCGAAGCGCGGCCAGATGTGCGTTGTTGTGGCCAAGGAAGACACTGAAGTGGTGCGCACGTTGGCGAAGAAGTACCGTCGTGACCCATTCACATTTTTGTCAAGCAAGCCAGACTCGAAGGCTTTCCAGGCTCTCAGTGAATTCACTGGCGAGAAGGGCGACGCACCGGAGGTGCTGGTGGTGAAGCCTGGCCGTAAGGTCAAGTACTCGGGTAAGCACTGATAGATTTCGATGCTGCATTTATTTGGTAGGTTACTCATAACTTGCTTTGTGCTGCAGCTCTGTCCGGAACGAACGATGAAAGCGCCATCTCAGAGTTTCTCGATAAGCTCGTCGATGGATCGAGCCCGTTCTCGGTGCCTGCCGGAGACCTCAAGACTCTTGAAGCTGCGCTGTCCGGGTCTTCGGAGGATACTGCCAAGCACGAGGAACTATAGAGTTTCTACACCAAGAGCTCATGGAACTTTGCGAGACAGTTCAGTTTTATTTCGAGGTATCGGCAGTGCTCTGCATCTTGAACAAATGAATCACTGATGTCAACAAATTACTGCTGCTCAACCACGGAATCGTCCCGGTTCAGGTACTGCAGCATGGAGTCTTCATAGATCTTGACATCCTTGAAGCCCATCACCTGCTCCAGCGCAAATGCCGTGTGAGCAGCACGAATTCCTCTCTGGCAGTAGGTAATCACCGGCTTCTCCTTGTCCAGCTTGAAAATGTCCATGAACACCTTGTCCAGCTCTTCCTTGGTCTTGAACTTGCCGTTCTGCGTGAAGTCGACGCCTTCCATCCAGTTGAAGTTCACCGCTCTAGGAACATGTCCAGCACGAGCATTCCCATTGGAATCTTCGCCCCAATACTCACCAGGAGATCTCGCGTCCACGAACTGCGTGGTAGCATCGGCAATACCTCGTTGCACCTCCTGAAAGCCCACCAGCTTGTCCGAATCCTCCGGTTCCGTCCACAGATCCATGGGGACATCTCTGTCCTCCGCTTCTCCAGTCTCCACCTCGTTGCCATCTGCCGCCCACTGCTTGACGCCTCCGTCCAGCACCTTCAGTTGCTCCACGGGGAAGCCGAAGTGGCGGAAGACCCACCACATGCGCGTGGCCTTGAGACTCATTTCGTCGTCGTAGAACACGAGCGTCGTGTGCTTGGGCACCTCGAGCGACTGCAGAACGTCTCTGAACAGCTGGTGACTCACGACGCCTGTGGATTGAGGTGTTGGGTCCTTCAGTAACGAAGCGGCGAGCGTCAAGGCAACAGCATCCGGTATGTGGCCCCGAGGGAACGAAGCTGGATGGTTACAGTCCAGCAACAGCAGTGGGGGCGACCCAGAGGTCTGAGCATTGTGCAGCCATTGCGAGTCCACGAGGGCAGAGACGAAGCGACTGGAAGACGCACAATGGAGGCGCAGGGAGCGACGCAAGAGCGTCGAGGAGCGGGGACGCAGCAACGTGACCAGCATGGCGGATGATGCACTGGAATGATTAGGACAGATCACAGTGTGGCGCACATAAATGGTAGTCAAAGGGTAGTATATAACTACCAGATAGTCACAAAACTTCAACTTGTTGGAAGATACGCAAAATCCTCGTCATGGGCGAAGGAGATCATCAGGTCGAGACGAGGCGTGTGGTGCTGGTGACAGGCGGCACGGGGCTCGTCGGTCGCGCGTTGCAGGACGTCGTGGAAGCTGCCGACTGTGCGCTGGACGAGTGGCACTTTGTGGGCTCTGGAGACGCCGATCTGCGGGATGCGCAGCAGACGAACGCCCTGTTCCAGAAGCTGCGACCCACACACGTGATCCACTTGGCGGCGCTCGTGGGAGGCCTGTTCCACAACTTGAGTCGGAAAGTGGACTTTTTCCGGGAGAACATGGCCATCAACGACTCGGTGCTGCAGTGTTGCCAGCACTTTGGGGTGAGAAAGCTCGTGTCGTGTCTGTCCACGTGCGTCTTCCCGGCCGAGACGTCGTATCCTCTGGACGAGACCATGCTGCACAATGGCAGGGCACACAGCTCCAACGAGGGCTACGCTATGGCCAAGAGACTCATTGACACACTCAATCGCTGCTATGCGGACCAATTCGGCTGCAACTTCACGTCCGTCATCCCCACCAACATCTACGGACCTCACGACAACTTCAACGTCGACAACGGACATGTGGTGCCAGGACTCATTCACAAGTGCTACTTGGCCAAGCGAGACTCGACGCCGCTGGTCATTTGGGGCAGTGGCAAGCCGCTCAGACAGTTCATCTCCAGCCACGACGTGGCCAGACTCATGCTCTGGACGCTGAATCACTACGACAGCGTTGAACCGTTGATTTTTTCGGTGGACGAAGAGGACGAGATTTCGATTGGCGATGTGGCGCGTGAGATCGCCGCCGCGATGGACTTTAAAGGGGAGATCGTGTTTGACACGATTAAAGCGGACGGTCAGTTCAAGAAGACGGCGAGCAATGCCAAGTTGCGTCAGTTGCTGCCGGATTTCAAGTTCACGCCTATTAGCGAAGGGCTGAGGGAGACTACTGCGTGGTTTGAAGCAAATTATGAGAATGCGCGGAAGTGATAGCCGCGAAGCAGAAGCATAGTGTGTGCATCGCTGGAGTGGCAAGTCTAACAAGAAATTGATGATGTTGTTTGCGCCAGGACTGTCGTTCATGCTTCCGATCCTGCAGGTTGTCGGTCCAGGACCCATTCATAAGCTCGACCTCTGCAAGCAGAAGTCGTATATTTATTTGATGAATCGGCATTACGAATAGCTCATTGTGTCACCCCTGACGGGGTTCATTCACGTGAGCCATGCTGCCAGCGCTCAAACCTTCTGAGTACATCTGCATGCAAATAGATACTAGTACCCAAGGAAAATCAAGCGCGACTCCGCTCTCGTCCTTCTAGCGAATGCCTCTTTATTTACTTATTGCGCTCTTCTCTCCAGCTAAGCTGCACTGCCAGACACTACATGGATATCTAGTTCGAGATGGATCCCGACCGCTTTATGCGCAGCCGGGAGCCGACCTCAGCATCCATGGCTCGGTACGCTGGGATGGTGTCAGCGCGCTCGCAATAGGCATTCGGGGGCAGCACGTAGGCGAAGCAGCGCACCAGGTCTTCGGGGTCGTGCTTCTCCTCCGCGAGCGAAAGCGACGCCGCCAGCTCCTGTTTGCTCTTGGCCTTCTCCCTCACACTCTCAGGCAGCGCGTCAGCTCCTCGGAACTGACGACGCACGAGGTGGGGCACCAAGTCAGCCTTGATGCTGGCAATGTACTTCTTCTCGTGCAAGAGATCCAAGACCCAGTGCGAGAAGATGTAGAAGTGTCCGTCGTACAGGTCCGTGTGCAGCACGAAGTTGCTGCGGCGCTTGAGCAGGCTCTTGGCCACGTACAGCTCCTCGTTCATGTGCACGGCTTGGGACACGAGCACGACGCGGTTCTCCTCGTGGCGCTGGCCTTCCACGAGGGCGATGCAGTCCGTCATGTCCTTGTCGCGTCTGGGTTTCTCCCCTTTGACCTTGCGGGTCGTGGCCTCCTGTCGGAGCAGCATCGTGACGCTGGCGTCGTTGATGCGGTGGAAGTCCGCCACATTGTGCAGCACCACGTCCGTCACGAGGTCTCCGGCCAGCACAATGAAGTCGCGCTTGATCTTGTCGGCCACCTCCCGCAGCGCGTCAGCCGTCTCCGTGTTGTCCGTCACTTCGCACAGCTCCACGTGGATCTTGCCGTCGAACTCGCGCGTCACGTAGTCCTGGATGGGCGGCAGCAGGTCCGGCACTGTCAGCACCAGCACCTCGGTGAAGCCAGATGTCTCCAGCAGGTGCAATTGGTACCACAGCAAGGGCTTCTCATTGGCAGGCAGAAGCGCCTTGGGCGTCTCCTCCGTGAGCGGGTACAGGCGGATGCCGCGGCCGCCTGCGAGGATGATGGCCTGGAACTCGGCCATTATTGGTACACAGAGCAGTATCGGAAATGACAGGTGGGCGGACTGTGACCTACGAGGTGGCATATGATATGCTGTTCCAAAGGGGATGGATTGATTCGTCTCGAAAAGATTGCACCACGACGTTTCAAGATCGCAGAGGTTATGAGCGACTCGGAGGAGGTGCGTGTGTGTGAAGGAGAGCGGTAGGAGGAGAGCTGGCTGATGGGATGGTGTTGCGTGTGTTGTAGGAGAAGCTTTTGCTGCATGACGAGGTGCGGGGGCGTGCAGGGAAGACGGAAACGCTTTGCTTTGGGCTGACGGGGAGTTTGTGATACAGAGTATGGACCAAGTGCACGAGCTGGAGGACGCACTGCAAGCGACGTGAGGAAGGCAATTAGTATTATTTATTAGAGGATTATTGGCTAAATTTTGATTGGGTGCTGGTAGTGTGGACACCGATGCATCGTCATCGATCAAGCGACAATGTACGTGGTGAACTTGATCCTAGCTTTCTGTAACTTGGTTCTAATCTTTTCTGTTTAGTACATGGCAGTTCAAGTAGCAGTGAAGATAGCGATGAAGACCTGAGTAGTGACAGCAGCAGTGAAGAGGAAGGGTTTCTGGATCGTCCAGGTACTCGCAATGGCGGAGCGTCGATGGGAGGATTCGGATCGGTGGGTCGTGCACGGGCGGAGGAAAGCTCGGACGAAGACTCGGACGAACCGCCCGAGATTCCGGGGAGCCCAATTGCACAGGTTGGTTCGGTTGGATAGTTGAGATTGGGATTGGGATTTGACACTCTGCTGTAGAAAATGCAAGTGGGGGGCGTTGCTGCTGCAGGTTTTGGAGCTGTCGTCGGTAATTCAAGATTTCCGTCAGAACGGTCAGATGTAAAGGCTGCAGCAAGTTTTGATGGGGCGGATGAGGAGGAATACGAAGTAAAAGAAGTGGAGCAGCCACGTGCGGCCGAATTTAACGCCTCCAGCTCTTCGGAGGATGAAGAAGACAGTGATCGCGATAGAAGAGCTCATGATCGAAATCGGTTTCAACTGCAGATGGAGCAGTCTGCTCTAGGTCGGCCGAAGACTGCCGCGAAAGATCTTGAAAAGTATCGTGATGTAGTGCCCAGTGATTTTTTCCAGCAATTTGAAGGAGCAACTACCCTGAGCACGAATTCTCCGCCCTCCACGTTGACTGAAGATTGTACACCTAGACAACATATCTCCGGCACAAACAGTGGGCGAATCGCTAGCAGAGACCGTGGCAGTGACTTACACGAGAAAGCGCACAAGCGACAATACAAAGTACCAGTGCCTCAAGAAGTAGAAGAACTATTTAGTGTGAGTGGCTTATTCGCAACATTGCACAAGTTGCTGATGTGAGATCTCGCTGGCGCTGCTGGTAAGAATTCATGGTTCTGTTGCAAGATACTTACAGTACCTCGTATGTGTGTGCTGTGTGGATAGCTAACAGACACGTACACACCAGAAGAAATCGAAATCGAAACGCGTTTGGAGCCGTTCCTACCAGAATTTATTCCGTCCGTGGGTTTGCCGTTTGATGGCATCAAGGTCAGTAGGTTCCCTCGCAGATGCATTCATCATTGGGTTTTACCTCCGGTGGCCAAGCGTATTCACGTGCTTGTTTCTCATAATTTTTCATTAGATCCCGCGACCGGACGGAAAAGAAGACAGTGTTGGAGTGGACGTATTACGAGAACCATCAGGGGAGACCAATGTCGCGGAATTAGAGCTGCTCATGAAGGTGAGCATGACACACCAAAACAAGCTTCGTAGCAGAAGCGAAATCGTACGAAGTATAGAATGGGCCGCACAGCGACCACAAGAAATCGATCACTGGATTGCAAGCGTCGACAAAGTGCAGAGGACAAAACCTTTGGCTCAAGTGAACTACAAACAGCCCATGCCGCCACCCTCTCAGTTGATGGAGCTTTGGCCAGAAGAATTCGAAAACTTTTTATCAACTCGAACTGCTGAGATTCCTGCGCTTTCGGAGCTAGACGTGAATTTGAAGGAGCTGGCGAAGATTAGCTGCGTTATGCTGGATATTCCCGTTTACGAAGGTAACTATGTGCAGTCGTTGCATGTCCTATTCTCCCTTTACCTTGAAATCGAAGCCTATGAACGAGACGCTCAAGGTTTACACCGATAGTCCACTTTTTCCTTCTCTCAGTCTGATTTTCTATACGATTTAGGATACTTTAAGCCAAGAAGCGCGAGATGGAAGTTGTGATTTATTGGTTTATGCGTCCGCAAAGGTGCCTGGCCAAGAGCGGCTTGGACGATCAGGATTGATGACCCGATCCAGTTTGTTGCAAACAGAAATATCAACGGAGAAGAACGGGGTCTCAGTCTGCAGCAACAAAACAAGCAGCACAAGTCAGGGGAAGTGAACATACTTTAAACTTTGGTCGCCTTATGACGTACCGTTGGGCACTGGAAGTTGAGCACGTAAGGACATTTCCTCACTACGTCTTCGCAGATTGACAAACAAGTTCGGTATCGACCTGATGAGCCTTCCACGCATGAAGATGAAGACGTTTTGCTAGTCACCGCAGTCGTTGAAGCTCTTGTCGTAGACGTAGCGGTGTAGTCGCACATGTCCGTGTAGTACTGCAGTTTGGTCGCGCCGCGGTCCGTCGTGACGGTCTGTGAGCCGCACTTCTGGAACTTGATGCTGCAAACCCAGTACTTGTACGCTTCACGACAATCGTCGCAGCCGTAGACGCTGTACTTGGCATGACACCCGAAGCGTTGCAGTACAATGTCCACGTTTCGGTAGTAAAACTCGGCCTTGACGTCGAAGCGCGTCCCCGTTGGGTCGTCGGCGTCCACCACCGCCATGTAGTCGACCATGGAGCAGAAGGACAAAGAGTCCTTCGGGATGAATTTACACACTGGTGTCACAGGTTCTTCCCCTTCAGCCAGCACAACATCGTTCCTGCATAACCAGAAGGTTGTAGCCGCAAGAACGCTGCGAACAATTGACGTCATGGTCATTCTGTAGCTCTTGAGGTGGTGCGGTCGGAGTCGACTAAAAATGGTTCAAGTCTTTCATGAAACTGATAACTAGATTATGATATTGTGTCTACAGATCGATTGGTACTTGGTTATTGCCGGTAGCGAGTAAGTCCGGGCGTGCGGTCTCCATTGACTTTGCGGTAGTGCGAGCGTAGCAGCGTCCCCAATACGAAGATGAAGGGCGTGAGGATAGTGAGCACGAAGCGCACGAACAGCGTCTCGCGCAGTGTGTGGTACAGGTCTTTGGGTGGCTGCATCATGGTTGGAAGAGGTCTCGCTTGGGTGGGGAATTGGCAAGTGTACATGGGTCTACTCAGACCTGGCACCGCGCTTCCTTTTTTCTAGATTTATATGGGACACTCTATGGGCATTCTGACAGCCATTAAATTCGAACCTACTTTCCCGACTGGTGTGTGATACATCAAATTATAAGCTTGGTTTCAGTATGGTCGACACAATTTGTAACAATAGCCGTGCTGCCGTGACCGTTCCATCGGGCACTGACAGATTTTCAGATTAGAAACGCTGGCTATTCTGGTTTTCGATCAAGCTGGCGTCTGGTCTCAGCCAGAATTCATGTGCAGAACTATCCTTCATTTACTCGAGGGTGGTGCTGGGCTTGATAAACGTCTTCATGACAGGAGGGAATCAATTTCGTGGTAACTGAGGCTGCGGTGCTGCTGTTGTCGGGATACAGATCACTTGAAGAGACACGATGCACTTGAAGCGACAGTCTTACGGCAAGAGCATGCCGGAAAACAGAAATGCATTTGCGGGTAAGGCCGCTTTGACGACGGGCGAGAGACGACAGTTCATGGAT
>KV742886.1:0-17530 GCA_000468175.2 Phytophthora cryptogea
AGTTGCGCGCAGCCGCCGGGTTTCCCGTAGCCGCCGCGCTGCTGTAAATGGAACGGAAAAGCAGCTCCAGAAAGCCAATGTTTTGACGGTGGCGACTTTCAGGCAGTGCAAGTGGTTGGATTCCATCCGTATAGCTGAGCTGCGAAAAAAGCATCAGCGCAATGCGTGACACAATTTCAAACAGCTGAGCTGAAGCGTTTGTCTTCTCGGTCAACTTACTCAACACAGCTGACACAATTCCACTCATCAATTCAAGACGCACTTCGGCTGATGCAACAGCATCCAGTCCCTGCCACATTGCCGGCGTCTCGAGTCCCTCCTGCTCGCGAGGCAGCGTGAGATAGTCCAGAACAATCACCTCCATCAGCTCGCGCAGCGAATTTAGAGCGTGGCTCTCCGCAGCAATTCGCTCGGAGTAAATATTCCACTGCACAGCCCACTGAATAAACCGTTCCGCTGCTGCTTCCGCACTGTTTTGGCTGCTGGTGCTACTAGCACCATCGCCATTAACGCGGAATCTCTTGGAGGACGACGAGTAATAATCGCCCATTCCATCATCTGTTGATGTCAAATCGAGCGTCTGAAGTGCTTGGCAAAACCGTTCAACATCAATCTTAAGCCACTTGTAGTAGCAGCCCTGCTCCACTGCCACAGTCACCTGCTCAGCCAACGCCACCACCTGCTGGTTCGTCGGTACAGGAGGCGGTGAGATATGAAACGAGCATTCGTCAAGCAACTGCAGCAACAACATTTGCTCCTGTCTTGCAATAGCACGATGGTCGTCACGGCTACCAACCGAGACGGACAGCAGTTGCCCCATGAGCATATTGATTCTCTTCATGTGTGGGGGCTCCTTGTGCAAGCCAACATGCAAGTACACTGCCAGTGTCTTGAAAAACCACCCACGCATATTCAGCTCAGCAATAGTAGCGGCGGCTGACTTCCTCCTCGTCACATGATACACACGACTAAATAGCTGAATCTGCGAGGCAAAATAGTCGCTCGGAACACTTTCCAGTGCCGCAATAGTGTTCGGAGATGAAAACTCTTGCGTCAACAAGCAGTGAAGAACATGATAGCAGCGTTCAGCCAGCTCAGGGGTATCCAACCCAAAATCCACATTTGATACCAGCGTAACCACTGCAGCAAGACCAGTTTTCATGTAAGAAGTTGATGCAGCTGCAGCCTTTGAGTCTCCTTGCTGGTTTACATTGCCCAAGAGTAGATGCGCCAGGTTAGGTGCAGGCTTGTTCAAGTTTTCGAGCAACAAATCCAGAATAGCTGCACGGATTGAAGGCGGGGACGTATCTTGCGCAAATAACTCAAACGGAGATGAGAGTGTACGACTGTCTTGACGCTTCTGTCGTCTATGTGCGTGCAGGTTATCGGAGTCTGATGCAGTCTCGTCCTGGTCACTTGCACCCTCTGTTTCGTTCATGCCCAGTTCGTTTTCATCATCATCATACACGTTCAGCAAACGATTCATGTAGCCGATCATGATATCAGCACTTGCACCGCTATCGATAAGCAAATCCACGAGGTCTGCTCCGCTCATACGTGAGCTAATCAAACGAAGAATTACAGCCGACAGATGCGGAATGTGTGCCGACTTGGAATACTTAATGTACTTGACAATGCTCACGAAGTCAGAACGGTGGCGGCATAAGATCGTGTGCATCATCTCCACTTGCAGCCGGTGTGAAAGCTGACGGTTGAGATCAATGTTAACAAACTGAATATCCTTCTCCAGCACCAGCACCACGATTTCAAGCGCATGTTGGACACAACGTTCGCGCAGAGCAGCAACTACAGTTGTTTTGGTCAGGTATGTGTCACTAGGCTTTTTAGAGACGTCGATGACGAAGTTCAGCGAGCCGTGCTTGGCTTCAGTCTCGCGCTTGACGATGTCGAGGCAGTAAAAGAAAGAGTGTTCAAGGTGCATGTCCGATGACGTGCTCTCCAAATTTTCAACACCACCATCCCCAGATAGGATAGACAGAACCTTTATCAGCAGCGGGTTGCTCGACAAGAATCGAGCCAACAGCTGATACGACAGGCTTCCCTCCGTTGTGGATGTGTCAGCATTGCGAAGAATCTTCTTGAAAATGGCAAGGGTGCCGTTCACAAGCGCCCACTTCTCTTCTTCCCGTTCGTACTTTCGCAAATCAAACTTCAGGAACACGTGCTCCAGCAAAAACTCGAAATAAAATTGGATAGCTGCGACCCGACCATCGCCCTCGAAAGACTTCCAGGCATGAGGATTCTCAAATAATTCGTAAAGTAGTGTGACGAAGCCTCGCGTTGCCGGGTATGTTCGACTCAACGATTCAAAATGCTCGAGCTCATAGCTGATATCCTGGTTCCCATATGCAGACGTGTCACCTGTCGTACGCAAAATTTGCAAGGCATCCACCTGGCGCCACACGAACGGCGCAATATCCGGGACACGCGCAAACGCAGCTAGTGTCTTCATAATCGATCCCTTCAGCGAACTGGGGATGCGGCATTGCAAAAAAGCCACGAACGTAGGGATTGGAGACCAATCGTGGTTGTGAAAGAAAATAAGCGCCAGCTGAGGATCCGAGATCACTTCTTGAATAAGCTTTTGAATGGTTTCCAACGCCTCTAGCTCCTTAGGACGAATAAACCGCGGACCTGGATTGGCTGTGTTGTTCACGTTGCTAAAAGTGCTGCCGTCAATTCCAACTCCTGGCGCAATTCCACCGGGCATAAGTGGAGAGTATCCGGCCGGTTTCTCAGCATCTGTTAGGAGTCGTTGGTACTTTGCCATCACGGCGAAAAATTGGTCCCAGCTGAGCTGTTGTGGGTTTTGCTTAATGTGATGGAAAGCTAACTGGGCACATTCCGGTCCACTGGCGGCAGCTGCAACAAGACGCATGTAAGCTGCTAAGCATCCAGGGTTCTTGAGTGCCGCGTCGCGACAAGAATTCAGGAACTCGTGGCAGCTTCCACCATCAACGCTGCTGGAATTGGACTCTGGCTGCTGGAGATCATCACCTGCATTGCTTCCAGTGCTACCGTGAAAGTCGAACTCTTCGTTGGTATTACGCCAAAATGAGCAGCAAAACTCTGAATTGCGAGCACACAGCGCCGTCGCGAAATCAATTATGTTCTCAAGGCAGTCGCCGGTCCAGGCTGCCACTTCGCCATCACTTTCGGATTCCATAGCTGCGAGGGCTGCCTTATCAGAGACAGTCGGTACATCAATCATCAACTTGGACGAGTATGTTCGAAACAACAGCTCAAAGTTTCGATCATAAATGTTGTAAAGTCGCAGGTCACGCTTGCGATCCGGGAGGTACTTCAGCTGCACCTCGACCAATGTATAGAATACGCGCTCTTCAATTGCCTTTTTGACGACCTGTGATGCTGTCTCTGCCTCAGCGAAAGTCACGTTGCTGTTACTACTGTTGCCGTCGTCATTACCCGCAAGGAATCCTGCCCATGCAAGCATCGCGACGCTCTGGAAGTTCTTTTGCTCCCACTCCTCCTCGAAAAATATCCGGTGCAGATCCTTCACAACGGACGCGTGCTCGCGTCGACACAGCGCAACTCCAATCTCCATGTCACCCGTTTCACGATCCATTTTCCTAGATTTCTGTAACAATACGACAAAGAGAGCAACCTGAACTGCAGTAATAGTCTGCAGCATGCACGACACCTGTTTCACGGCTCCCTCCGGCGACGTTCCAGCAAGCGATCCTCCCTCAAACAACTGCGCGAAGGACGACAGGTTCACAATATGCGGCGACACCTTCGCCACCACCGTCTTCAGTCGTCCACACAGCGTCTTCAACAGCTCTGCGAGTTTCTGTACTTCTTTCGCGAGCGTCAGCGTGCTAGACACAATAAACACCAGACAGTCCGCCACGAGCGTGTGCCAGTAGCTCACCGACTGTTCCATCCTGGGCACCTGCGCCAGCTGCATCAACTGCGCGTCAAAGACCGCCACCAAGTTGGTTAGCAGGTCATTGGTCAGCAATTTGTTGGCGAACGAAACAATGAACTGCGCGCGCTGCTTGTCCAGTCTCGTCTCAAGTCGGAGCCGCAGCAACTCCTTGAGAAGGTGCAGCTTGTATTCCGTCTCGGATGTCAGAAAGTAGCGCGCCGCGCTCTGCACCGAGTCAGCAATGGTGCCGGGCGGCAGCTGGTCGGCGCGCTCCACCCACTCGCGCTGCTGCTGCTCGCTGGCCAGCAGCCAGAACTCGAAGCAGCGCTTCTCGCTGGCGCGGAACTCGTCGCTGAGCTTGCAGATCTCCTGCTGGATGAGCGGCGACACGTCCACGTGCTTGCCGGCCACGGAGACCGTGTTGGCTTGAAGCGCCGCGCGCTCCGAGGCGCTGGGCGGCGCGAGCGCGAGCGGCTGCAGCAGCTCGGAGGACGCGGCCACCAGCTCCGCCATGAACTGCGGCGCGTCGTCGTCCGTCATGCTCTGGCCTGCGAAGGCCAGCAGGTCCTGGTGCAGCTGCCGGAAGCGCAGCGCCGGCGCGTCCGCGAGCGACAGGCTCTCGCTCATGGTCACCGTTCGAGTTGTGGGGGCTCGCGGGGGGATTGTATTGGCGCAGACAGCCTTCGTACTTAGGAAAGTGACCATCACTCCTCTTTGGTGTACCACTTGTGTTCCGATCATTCCGCATTCGATTCAACGTGGAGGGAAAGCTGCGCCATGAGGCAGCGGATGGGGACGGCCGTCACGGGGCTGCTGGTGGCTGTAACTGCGCTCTCTTACTTCCATGACAATCTCCTGTGTCTTGCGGATAGAACGCAGGTCTCCGCGCCCTCTACGACCTTCCGGATCGACAGCAAGACCAAGATTAAGGACATCTTCAAGTGTTCGGGGATCCACTTTATTGGATCTTTCAACGAATACTACGTGGCCTGTGAGCTAAATGTCCCAAATCAAAAGCAGTTGACGCTGCTGGAGATCGTGGACACGACGCTGGAAGGGACCACGCTGTCGCCGCTCCCTGGCGTCCACACGGAGCTGTCGTTCCTGCTAAATACGAGTCTCGCTACCGTCTCCGTCCAAAACAGCCAAGTGCAAGCCAGCGCCGTGGAGATCCAAGCGGCCAATGTGTCAGTTGATGAACGTTCGATGGTGAACGTGTCGGCCCGTGGGCTCAAGTTTGGACCCGGCTACAACTCGTGGAATTCCATGGGAGGAAGCTACGGAGGGATCGGAGGCGCGTCCCTCACGGGAAGAAATGAAAAATGTGACGATATGCCGCCCAATGACTTCTTCCGAGCTGTAGGGGATGTGTCGGGGGATATGGCGAACTTTCGGGGTTATGGAAGTGGTGGAGGTAATGATGAGAGTCGTGGAGGAGGACGGATCCGATTGGTGGCAGGGGGAAACGTAGAAATTAATGGATCGCTGCTGGCGAATGGAGGGGATGCGTGCATGGAATGCTTTGATAGTGCAGGGGGAGCAGGGGGGAGTATTATTGTTGTCGGCACGGAGCGTATTCATGGTAACGCAACGGTACAGGCTAATGGAGGGGAGCCTAGCGTTTTCATTGACGACGAAATTGGTGGCCGGGGTGGCGGAGGCGGCGGAGGAGGTGGGCGCATTGTACTTGACTCGATGAAGGCAGAGGAGTTCGGCCCGTCTCGTGTCGAAGCTTACGGTGGTGGTTTTAGCTCAGACAAGAATGCAGCCATTGCGTGGTGTCAGCTCGGAGGAGATGGAACTATCCTGAAGTTACAGCATTCGACACAGGGCGATGGTGTCTTTGATAATAGTGATGAAAAGGGTGGTGACAGGAAAACACTGGTGGGCACATTGCTTGTAAAGGGCGGTCGGTTGGCTCACGCTGGACCGGTCAAGCGCATTCAAATCTACGGGTGTACACCTATTTTCGAGCAAACTCCGAGAGGCGCTCCATTCCTCCCAGAATCACTTGCTCATGTATTTGTTAGTGGTGGAGCAACAGTGTGCACATCGGTGATTCAACTCAAGGTACAAAACAGTAGCATCTCACTCGGACCAATATTGTGATTATTGACTAACGGATTGCTTTTGAAATTCAGAACACTATTGGAGGCGTTGAAAGCTCTATTGTGGTAAGGAAACTGGAGACATCTTAAAATTCGTTGGAGTACTTAGAGGAGCTGACATGATGCTATGTTCGTTTACTTTTTGACAGCTCGACTCCGGCTCGGAGCTCAATGTCCTTAACCACGAGCGAATCGTTCAGTTGTCAGCGTCACAACTCACTATCCAGGTGCGTATGACAAAAAAATCGCATTCGTCGTGGTGCCGTTCTGTTTAACCGATTAACGTGATGCATTATTGTGTATGTTAAATCAGGGATATGTGGGGCCTTCATCGTTGCAGGAGCACGATTTGTTTAGTTTGAAACTCATTGCGGCTGACGTGTCGTTTTCGAACGCGTTGGCTATGGTTCACGAGCTCGATATAACTGCTAATGGCGCGCTCTCAGTTGACAAATTTTCCGAACTGAAGTTTCGGGCTCGATTGAAAATTCAAACGGACGAGTCTGCTACGATAGAGGGTTTCTTGCAACCTCTGGATAAGCCTCTTGAGCATTGGCGGGATGGAAGCCCAGACGATGTTCCCCGAATAACCGTGGTCAGTAACAAAGATGTAAAACTTCGCCCACAAACTGTCGAGATGGGTCAGGTCGCGCTAAGTGTCAGTGCTAATGGCTCCGGTGTCCTGGACATGCCATTTGACACTCCCTTTTTGAGTCTATCAATTTCGGCAACAAATGTGTCCATTGCGAACGTCAACAGTGGCCCCGTCCTGAAATGCGAAGAAATTGAGCTCCAATCTCAGTCATCGGCATGCAAAATGCTGCGTGCATCAACAGAATCCATCCGACCCTATTCAGTAAGCGTTTTTGCTTCCGAATTCGCTTCACTTGGGAACATTTCAGCAGGATCCATAATTTTATGCAGCGGAAACAACATGACTATTGACGGTAGGATTTCCAGCTCACGTCTTGGATGCAGTTCCGGTGTTGGACCCGGAAAGAGCGAAGTCGCTGGAGAAGCAAGTGGTGGGGCAGGCCATGGTGGTAGAGGAGGCAACGTTCTACCAGGGAGCACTGGTGGTGGTGCAGCATACGACATTTCGAAGGAACTTCTGATGCAGCAAACAGACACCTATATTGCACCCTTTTCAGACAAGGTGTGGCCGATTTGGCCGGGTAGTGGCGCGGCAAGTGGAGATACTCCAAACAAAGTGACTGGGGGCAATGGAGGAGGAATCATCTATATCGGATCCAAAAACCTTAATGTTACTAGAGGTGCCTCCATTGCGGCCGAGGGTGGCGTTGGATTGATGGGAGGAGGTGGTGGATCTGGTGGGACACTGTCGCTTTTTATCACTGATATTGTAGGTGGTGGGGCAATTAGTTTAGCAGGAGGTGCGGCATCGGTACCTGTTCCCGTGCCCACTGGTGGCGAAGCGACTAACGCATCGTCGATTTGGAGTCCTAACCTACTTCCTGGTGAGATTGATGACGGTGGTGGGAAGATTGGAGGTGGTGGTGGAGGAGGGATAGTCCGCATCACGTACTTGGACGCAGCTGATAAAACTACTGCTGGAAACGGTGAGCAGTTTATTCGGGATGGAGGGCGCATTTCTGTAAATGGAGGCGAAAGCTCTGGAGGTGAGAATGGTGGCACTGGAGTCATGGTTGGTGCTAACTGTCATCCAGGGCGTGGTGGAGTTTTTTGCTTACCTTGCCCAGAAGGAAGCCACAGCCCAGACCGGTTTTCGAAGTGCTCACCGTGTGATCCGGGCACGTGTTCCAGTCATACTGGCGCCGAAACTTGTGATGCATGTTCTATTGGTCATTTCAACCCAGATTTTGGGAAGAAGGAGTGTCAACCATGTCCACTGGGGTCATTCAGCGCGAAAGCGGGGTTGAAAAAGTGTGAGTTATGCCCGCCAGGATCTTTCGCTGGCTTGACAGGTAGCAGTGCATGTTCCGCCTGCCCTGTTGGTAGTATCACGACGTCATCCGGCAATAGCAACTGCACTGTTTGTGGAATCGGAGAGACTACGAAAAATCCTGGTGCGACTGTTTGTGCTGCCTGCAAGAGCAAGCCTATCCATTCGGAATTCAATATGCGCGGCAACTGCTCGTATGCCTGCTTCAAGGGCCGCAATGGTCTTGATTGTTTAACACCATTCGAGCGATTAGTGAAACCAATTGGTGGTCCAATTGGTTTTGTGATTTTGGTATTTGCTGTCACTGGGCTCATCTTTGGTTCCTGGGGCTTCTTTTCGTATCGAAGTTCTAGATCTGAGTTGCGCCGGTATGCACAGTACAAAGCCCAGAGACTACGTGATGAGTTATCATTGGAGACGCTAACACGTACGCTAACCCCTCGCCTAACCGACCAAGATCTCAATTCTCATGTTGCGCGGTTGTATCTTGCTGGAGATAATCATCTGAAGAGTGCATGGCGACTGAATCCTTATTTCTTGCCGACAAGTCTGCGTTACATCGTCGAAGAAGGCACTTACGCGAGTTTCGCGTCATCATGTAACAAATTGGTTGATTGGGATCCCGCCGGCTGGGAAGCTTGGTTGTACCGGATCCTGCTCGTTGTGATGCCACCCGTAAGTACCCTTTTCATGCGGCGGCGCCAGTTGCATCGTGTAGTGAAGCTTTCAAAGTACATCGTTCGGTATGGTGGTCGCTTTTTCCGCGATATGAATTTTCGGGTACATGGCACCCAGCTGAAAGTTGGCTTCAGTTCTGATTTCTCCCTCGGTTACTTTGACGTGCTGATTTTACAGTCAAGTTCTTCATCATCCTCGAACTTGGTTGCCATGCAAGCAGTCAGTCATGAAGATCTGGTGCTAGTAGTTGGTGGAAGCGGGTCCGTCTTTCGTCCATATCATTTAGACACCAACGATATAATTGTGCGTGCGATACCTTCACGATTGCAGCTACTGGAGCACAACTTTTGGATTGACTTTGTGGCAGACGTTAATCAGAAGCTACGTGTATTACCACAGCCCTCGTCAGCTACTCGTCGTGTGCGAGAGGCGGCCGAGGTCGCTCGGGAAATTATAGTCTTTGTGAACACGTTCAACGAGAAGCACGTGAAAGACGGCTTTGCAGTAGCTTTTGGGACGTTCTCAGTGGGTGGAGCTATTGCTGCCGATGGAAACGAGAGTTGTTTTCAGCTTTTTACGCTTGAGAATGTGGACAATATGTTCGCTTCGTATCCACAAGAATCGTTTAAGCTAGCCTTCCGTGTGTCGAGATTGAACTCATCAGATACTTCACCTGACGTAGTTGAAGGAATCCGTGGCAGTGCCTCGGACTTCCCCGAACTACCTTCCGAAGAGATTGACAAAGTACAGGCTGATTCGGACCCTCGATCAGCTGATTTCAGGTACTCACAGATCCGAATGGAGGCTCTTTTTGCGGACCCTGCGCGCCGCTCACTTGGACATGTCGGCGATGACTCTAGTGATGAAAGCGACAGCCGGACTCCGCTCAAGAAGCCTCAGATCAGAAGTGGGGGCGGCCGAGCAAGAGCATTTGTGGTGTTTTTGTGTACAAATGACACTGTGAAACGGTGGTTTATGGCTCTTTGGCAGCCTGTGTATCCGCTTTTCCGACTGCGCAACCTGCCTCGACCTGAACTTCCCGTCCGGTGGCTCCTGCCTGTAATTATGGTTTTGCTGCTAATTGCTGATATGGGCGTTGCATTTTGGATTCTCGTGGAGTATTACTGCGTGCAAATCCGAGATCCTACTGCTCAAGACGCAGGCTGCTCGCGGGTAAGCTACATGTTGCTCATGATATACCGTTATTGCGCCTAATTAATGTCTAATGATCGGTGTGTCGTGCACGGGTAAGACTTCGCTGTTGTCAGTTCTAGGCTTTTTACCCGCAGCAATTGTAGGCTCTCCGCTACTTGGATTGGTTTTTGTCACGAGGAAGAGCATTTTCTGCGGGAAATTGTTCGCAGTGTGGAACTCAAACTCGATTGTAAATCAGATTGTGGCTTTCGTGTGCGGACTCGCTTTCCTGGCGTACATTCACGACGAGATCCTTTTAGTTGCGGTTGGAGGCGTGCTCATCAAATACTTCGAGAAAGAGGTGGCTTTGGGTTGCATCGCGCAGTACGCAAGTGAACGGAGACTACGCGGCTGGAGAGGCCTACACACTACGCGCGACTGGTACGACGCTGCCTACACTCCGCTAGTTCACTACGAAAGTTAAAGGTGTGCCTATAGTTTGTTGAATAACACGTTGAATAGAGAAATACACTGTATTCGTATGACAGACAATCAACTGACTGTCGAATAAGTCCATCGGATACGAACGCCTTGCACATGGCGTAAGCTTACCATCGTCGAGAGAAAAGTTTCATGTAGAAGTACGTGACAATGAACACGATGACCAGCATGGCCACCAGCCACAGCGACGTCCACAGCCCAATACTCGAGGCCAGCTGCTCCTTCAGTTTGGTATTCTCGCGGTCTAACAAAGCCGTGTTGGACTCTGCGCTCTGCCCCACCGCGTCCAAGATCTTGACATCCTCCGCCAGTGACTGGTTGATCGTCTGCGTCCTGTCCTTTAGCTGTTTGGCCAACGACATCATCTCCGACTGGATCGACTCCTGCTCTTCACGTGCGAGTGTCTCGGACGCAGAAGCCTGCACTCCCGCTCGATCCACAAGTCCAAGTCTTTTTCTGATCGCCTTGGTCGACAGTTTCTCCTCCTGGGGAGCAGCCACTTCCAGCATCGACTTGAAGTCGTCTGCACTCAGATCCGTGCGTAGTTCTGGTGTTGCAGTTGCCACCTCCTCCTTCACCCTTTCAACAGCTTCAACTGGTTTGTCTCCAGCATCTTCAGTCTCACTATGACGCGTCTTCAGTTCTTCTCGCCTTTTAACGACCTCCGAAGCTCTTGGGATTCGTCTCAACTGACCCGCGTCGTCGTTCTTGAGAGTTGCGATCGCGTTTAATACGGGGGCTAGGTCTGCTTCTAGTGGTTTTAACTCGTCCGAGCCCTTAATAAGGTGCTGGAAATGCAGCGCCAATTGGTGATACTGAGTATTTGGCCACGTCAGCAACAATATAAAAAAGTTTAGAGGACAATTTTGAAGGAATGGCGATGGTAGAGGGTTGCGGTAGGATGTACACACCTGCGTGATGATGTCAGCGTCCAGGGGTTGCTCTTTGTTGGCTTGGGAGCGCGCCCAGGCCGCCAGGAAGCGGCGGCAATCCACCGCCTCGGGTGACGACGGAGCTCTGGATGTCATTATTGCGGGGAGATTACAATTGGGTCGGATTGGACCAAATCGGATCCAATTTGGTCGGGACTACATTTTGGTCCAGGAAGTTGAAGTGCTAACCTTCACTACATGTATTGTTCAACACAGCGCCACCACTTTTTCAGCAGCGACGCAATTAAAGAGGTATGGCGCAGTTGTTTGAGCTCCGATTTACTGGTTACTGTACGACGAAACCTGCAGCAGCAAAAATTGCACTTGCTTTTAAGGCTAAATGATTCGGGTGAGCTGTCGTTAGAGCTCCATCCTAACAACCTCTACGTGAATGAGATAAGTGTCATCTTTTGGCTCTCTGCGAAGCTCTGCGATGCTATAATAGCTCAACCGCGTACGTGCAGCGAGATTCGGATGTGTTCTTCGGATCTCTGCGGGCGATCTCTCACCAATCTTCGTGCTCTGAATTCCGAATTCGCTCTAGCCGATCTGCTCTACGTTCATCACTTCTATCAGCTACCGAAATGGTCCAACCTCAGCCACAACGGCAACTATGCCGGAGAAGTATCACTGCCGTTGGACGCTGTCATATCCGAGTGGCTTCGACACTCCACGCTGCAGCACCACCTCCTTCCGCCCACTTTCAGTGCAGTAGCACTGATTTCCGCGACGGCGTCCGAGGAGCTCAGCGAGCCTCCGCAGCCACGTCTGACCCTACAGACAGACGTGGACGAAAATTGACTCATTGCGTGGCGCCATGGGCTATCTCTTTTCGGTGGATGTTACTCACCGCCTCGGTCCGAGATGGCTACGTACATCCCTCGCCTCCAGCACAGTTGGTCCGCCGGCAAGCAGCAGCTCAAGACGAAAAAGCGGAGGCTCATTCGTGTGATGGTCACCCCCTAGCGCTCGCTTCGATGTGTCCGAAGCGTGACTTGCATCGACTAAAGTATCCGATCACAGGAGATGCTGGACCACAAGTTGCGGCACGACGTGCGATCGGTGCCTGTACCCGTCGCTCCATAGAGATAGACTCATTGCAAAGCGTCTTGGCACAGCATCTCTGTGCCACGAAACCAATGTGCTCTTATCACATACGGCCGGCACAGAGAGAGCACCGACCGCCGCGAACCGGGCCTCACGAAAGCACCTCAAGCGTTCGGGCTCGCTCTGGACGGACAGCGAGTTAATCTCACCTCCAGGTGCCTCTCGGAAGAAAATCGCAGCAAAGCGACGCCTTGCTCCTCGTCCTCCCACCAGACGACCGGTTACCATGACAGGCTCTCATTACAGTCTCAAGATGAGGCTTTCAACATGGCAACCAAAAAGGCAACAATCCCGCACAGAAGTCCGAGGACCTGTACCGTACGTGTCCATCTGACTTCAGGGGTAGGTCTACCCTCTCATATAAGGGTTAATAACTCTTATTTAAGAGTAGTATGTCCTAAATAGGTGTAAATGACTGGCTACTTTTTTCAACTGCCGGAAGACGATGTCACGCCCGACATGGGGAGCTCGAGCTCAGCTGTTTGCAGCGCATTCCCCCTCTTGGGCAGTGACCAGCAGGCGAGGAAACGTCCTCAGTGCGTGCAATTGCCACCGAGACAATTGACCAGGGTGGGGTCTCTGCTGGTTGCCTAAACTTCCACCGTCTCGCCTTTGTTGGACGCAGTCTCCGCTATCCAAGAGAGTTTTCGATTGATATCGTTGCAAAGCGCTTGCAATGCCTCCTTCTAATAGCGAAAGCGTTGGGAGGTCGGGCATGCAACAGGACGCGCCCAGTGTCGCTGTGGGGGCTCGATGTTACATCCCAGACGCAGATGCAGCGTGGTTACCAGTGTACGTCGAGGAAGTGAACGAGCAAAAGGGGCTCGTGACCGTGAGGGTCCAGCGCCCGCGAAAGGATCAACAGGACGAGGACACGGCAGATCACGACGACGCAGACAGGAGCGGCGAGCAACGAGTTGTGGCGATGGACGTGGGCTTCCCGCCTCAGAACCCGCAGCTCTCACGCAGCGACGAAGGACTGGACAACATGATCGAGCTCAACCACCTGCACGAAGCTGCGATTCTTCGAAACCTCAAGAAGCGCTTCCGAGCGCGGATGCCGTACACGTACACGGGAGATATTTGCTTGGCCGTGAACCCGTATCAGTGGCTTGACGAGCAGTATAAACCTGGTCTTCATCAGAAGTACTTGCGGGCACGGAAGCGACAGGAACTGCCGCCGCACGTCTACGCTGTGTCCGTGGCAGCTTATAGGCATATGTGCGATGTCGGCACGAACCAGAGTATTCTCGTGAGCGGTGAATCCGGTGCAGGAAAAACAGAGACCACCAAGATTCTTATGGACAACTTGGCCACGATCGCCCCGGCCCCGAATAGTTCAGCGAGCGAGCAGGAACACAGCATCACTACACGTATTATCGAGGTGAACCCGCTGCTGGAGAGTTTCGGCAATGCCAAAACCACGCGCAACGACAACTCGAGTCGCTTCGGCAAGTTCACACAACTACAATTTGACAAGAACCACGCGCTTTGTGGTGCGCAGTGCGAGACGTATTTGCTGGAGAAGACACGTGTCATCTCACATGAACGAGGGGAGCGGAATTACCATATTTTCTATCAGCTTCTGCATGGCCCCTCGTCGGACGAGCGCGATGCATTGGGTCTGGGAGACGAGAGTCCAAAGTTCTCTTACCTGCAGGAGAAGGAACCACAGCAGGAGACAAGACCAGGACGAAAACCAAAACCATGTGCGCCGCCTCCGCCGAAGCCAGCTGCAGTAGTTGAAGCCGAGAATGCTAAAGACCAAGCTCTCTTTGCCAAGACAAAGCAGGCACTTTCACTGCTTGGTCTTGGGCCTGCTCAGCAAAATGATTTGTTCCAAGTTCTATCGGGCATTCTGCACTTGGGTGAGGCTCAGTTCATCGCAAAACCAGACAATGACGAAGCGTGTGACCTGGACAAAGACTCAGTCACCTACTCGAGCATGTTGCTCGGTCTGAACCCGGACACCATGGCCAACGCTCTAACTCATCGAACCATGAAAGCTGCTGGGGAAGTGTATTTGTGCCCGTTGACAGTGGAGCAAGCTCAGTCTGGGCGTGACGCCCTTGCTAAGGCTATCTACGCGAGCATCTTCGACTGGCTGGTGGCAGGTATCAACGCCAGCCTTGGTGCAGCACCTCGCCTTACTGCTAATACGATCGGCGTGCTGGACATCTTTGGTTTTGAGAGCTTCGAGTACAACTCGTTTGAGCAGCTCTGCATCAACTACGCTAACGAGAAGCTGCAGCAGAAGTTCACCCAGGATGTGTTCAAGGCTGTGCAGGAAGAGTACGAGCGCGAGCAGATCACGTGGGCTCATATTTCATACGCTGACAACAGCGATACTCTGGCACTTATCGAGGGACGTATGGGTGTGCTAGCTCTCCTGAACGAGGAGATTGTCCGCCCTCGAGGCAACGAGGAAGGGTTCGTTAGCAAGCTGTCGAGTGCATACCTCAAACAGAAGAATCTCATTGAGTTCCCCCGTATCTCCAAGACCCAGTTCGCCATTCATCACTACGCTGGAACCGTCAAGTACGAAGCCACGGGATTCCTAGAGAAGCACAAGGACGCACTGCTGTCGGACTTGTCTGATCTTATGTGCGGCAGCCATGAGCCGTTCCCGCAAATGCTTTTCAAGGTTCGAGCAGAGATGGAAGCTGCATCTGCAGTGAACTTGTCGCGCTCGTCTTCAGGAAGCCGAAAGGCTGGTAGTGCTCGCAGTGGTGCAGGTGGTGCCGGAGCGGACAAGACTGTGGGCATGCAATTCAAGCAGTCTCTGAACTCCCTCATGACCAACATCAACGAGACCAACGTCAACTACATTCGATGCATCAAGCCGAACAGTGTCAAGAGTGCCACGCTGATTGAGGACAAGATGGTTGCCAACCAGCTACGCTGTGCCGGCGTTATCGAAGCCATTTGCATTGCTCGTGCCGGGTATCCTAACCGATTGCTACACGCCGAGTTTGCCGAGCAGTTTGACATCTTCCTCACCGAGCAACAACAAAACCAATTGAAGGAGGATGCCGAGAAGTATGGAGCACCTCATTGCCGAGTGTTGGTGAAGCAGTTCAAGCTTGAAATGCCCGAGGAGTATCAAATGGGAGTGACGAAGATCTACCTGCAAAAGGGTGTGCTTGAAAAGCTGGAGCACGCCAAGGCGCAGAAGCTCTTTGCATACGTAGCTCTTATTCAGGCGCACTGGCGTGGCATGCGAGCTCGTTGCCAGTACTCTGAGATGCGCGACGCATTGATTGAGATTCAGCGGCGTGTCAAGGTGTTCGTGGACCGATGTCGCTTTCTGCGAGCGCAACTTGCGATTGCTACGATTCAGCGCGTGTGGCGAGGATATGTTGGTCGTTGCGAGTTCCACGCTGTCTTGTGCGAGCACTCTGCGCTGCAGATTCAGCGTGTGTGGCGTGGTCACCAGGGACGCAAGATCCACTTTGCCGCTCTGTGCGAGGTTGGAGCAACGCGAATTCAGCGCATGTGGCGTGGTCACCTCGGACGTCAGATTTTCTTTGCTGTGTTATGCCAGACTCGTGCACTGCGTCTGCAATGCTTCGTTCGACAATACTTGGCTCGGCAGGAGTTGGCTCGGCGTCGAGCTGCGTATATTGCGAAGCTAGAGCAGGAAGAGCGCGAACGAGTTGAACGCGAGTTGGAGCTTGCTCGACAACGCAAACTAGAAGAGGAGCGCGAGCGACAGCGCAAATTGGAGGAAGAGGAGCGTGAGCGACAGCGCAAATTGGAAGAGGAGCGAGCAAGACTGGCAGAAGAACGCCGACTGGCAGAAGAACATCGTCTTCGGATCCTCCAACACGACAGCGCGGTGCTCATTCAAAAGCACGTTCGAGGATACTTTGCCCGGTGCGTGTTTGTCGAGATGGTGCAGCAGGCAGAAGAGGAACGACAACGCAAGTTGCAAGAGGAACTCGACAGGCTGGAGGAAGAACGCCGACTGGAAGAAGAGCAGAGACTTCAATTGCTTCAGGAGGAGAGCGCGGTGATCATCCAAAGGCACGCTCGAGGGTACTTTGCTCGGTGTGTGTTTGCCGAGATGGTGCAAGAGGCTGAAGAGGAAGAGCGTCGTCGTCGTGAAGAAGAGGAGGAGCGTGAGCGAATTCGTCTCCAGCGTGAGCACGACGAACGTGAGGCCCAACGTCGTGCAGCGGAGGAGGCTGCGCGTGAAAAGAAGAGGTTGGCGGAGGAACGCAAGAAGAAGGCGATTGCTACGCGGCAACGACGTGAAAGAGCAGTCACAACCATGCAGCGGATGTTTCGTGGTTACTTGGCAAGAAAACAGTTTGTCGAGCTCAAGAAGGAGATGCAGCGGAAAGAGGAAGAAGCAGCCACGCGCTTGCAAAGCATCCAGCGAGGTCGGTTGGCTCGGCAGCAGTTTTCCACCTTCAAACTGGAGAAGGCCGAGGAGAACGACGAGCTTACTCGCGTTCGTGAGGAGAATGCGAGACTGAAAAAGCAGTTGGCGGAGCTTCAGAAGACCAACAAGGAGTTGGAAGCTGTTGTGGCCGAGTACCAGTGCGACCGTGATGTGGTCAAGGCTTCCAACAACTTGAAGGAGGTCGAGCTGACGCAGAAGTTGAGTGCGCAGCGCAAGGAGCTGGAAACTGCACGTGGCGAGTACTCGACGCTGTGCGACTACCTCGAGAAATCGGGAAGTTCTCGCTCGACCGAACCGGAAGAGCTCAACTCGTCCGATAGCTGCAGCTCTGGCGAAGAGGAGACCGAGAACTGGAAGGAGGACCGACCGTCGATGGAGTCCATTACGCCGTCGTACTTTGACGGTGATCGGCCATCCACCGACATTGCCAAGTTGCTTGGTGGCAGCACGCGCAAGTCCCGACTAGCGAACGCCATGCAGCAGCGCCGCCAAAAGGCCAGTCAGGCAGTTCAACAGCGCAAGCAGCAGGCAAGTGCCGCCATGGCGCACCGCAAGGAGCAGGCTGCGAGTTCCGTCCACAACGGCGCGACGACCATCACCAAGGCCAAGAAGTGGGCCGCCTTCACGCGCAACAAGACCAAGAAGGACAAGGCGGGGCCGACGACACCGATCGACCCCATTGAGTAAATGTCAGGAAGCTGCGTGGGCACCGACTGCTAGACGTTCCCATTGCCGGTGCTCACAGCACACGTAGTATCTATTACAAATTCACCTCCTAGCGAGAGAATTTTTCAACACTTTTGGTTTGGTTAGGTTGAAGTGGTCATA
>KV742886.1:17580-45519 GCA_000468175.2 Phytophthora cryptogea
TAGTACAAATATTATTCATCCTAAGACTTTGACTTCGTAGTCTCAGGTCAAACACCAAAGCAGCAGGCAAGTGCTCAGATGGCTACACGAAGCAGAGGATATTGGGTACCAGACGCACAGGCACGCATGCCAACATATTATCAGCTTGGGCTCAGGACGGAACCAAGTGGTAACCCAGCGTGGAATCCCAGCATGAATAAGACACTCGTTCCGCGCACGCTCATTGGGCGTGCACGTTGCAGTGCAGCGCTTTCAACTGAACGACCGCTTCACCAAAACCTTTTCGTGAGAAACGACAGGAAATGCCCCGAAAATACAACGCACGCGCTTCTCTATCGCTAGTGTCCATGCAGACGCTGGATTCCTGCGATGGCGATCGTCGGCTTCGTGCTTGATGAGAACGCCCTTCCTATGACCTCTACGCCTGAATCTCGCATTGGAATCTCCAGCATCGCACTCCAGGTGGTGCTGTGCAGCCTGGCACCACGATCATGAGGAGTTGCCGCCTGCAAGTGGACCATGGCGTGCCTTCATGACGTAAGAGCTCAAAGCAGAACCAGGGCGAGGGGTTGTCGCAAAACGGCTGTCGTCTGCGTTAAGCACTTGCAAGCATGCAACCTCCTTCGAGTTCTGACAACTCGACAGCATTCTGGGAATCGCCTTCGACGCACTTACCACCTTCTTCACTCGACACCAACGCACTTGCCATTCTCTCCATCATCACTCACCATTATACCTCTCCACGATGCTTCGCCTCGGACGATCAGCCGCCACGGAAGTCTCCAATTGCAGCGGCGTGGCCGTCTCCGCGATCCGCCACAGTCTGCAGCTCCAGCTAGAGCAGCGTGGAGCCGTTAGAGCGCTGCAATGCGCCTACCAGACGCAGTCACGCCGCAATGCCGAGCCGGAAGCCAAGCGAGGCACCAATCCGCTCAGTCTCGCGGTCGTGGGTGCTGCGGCGCTCAGCGTCGGCCTCGAGCTCGAGAAGGAGGGCGTCGCACACGCCCGAGCGGCCATTGAGCCCGCAGTGCCCCAGCCACGACACAAGTGGCAATTGTTCGACCAGATCGGCGCCGGCGCCTTTGGCGTCGTGCGACTGGGCATGCACGAGGAATCCGGCGAGGTGGCGGCCGTCAAGATTGTGCCGCTCGAGAACCCCAACGAACGACGCTCGTACCCGTCGCTGGAGCGCGAGATCTCGGCGCTCAAGCTGGTGAAGGCGCTCGGAGGACACAAAAGTATCATCGACCTGCGGGACGTGTACGTCGAAGGACGCAAACTCTTCCTCGTGACGGAACTCGCTCGTGGAGGAGAACTCTTCGAGCAGATCGTGGCGTTCGGGTCGTTCCCGGAGCCAAAGGCGCGGGACGTGGCGCGTGAGATTGCGAGCGCTCTCTCGTTCCTGCACCGTCACGGACTCGTGCACAAGGACGTCAAGCCTGAGAACATCCTGCTAAGTGCTCGTGTCGTAGACCACGATACCAACGGCGTCTTTCGCAAGGGCAATCGTCATGAGAGCAACAGCCTCGTCAAGCTCGCAGACTTCGGCAGTGCCGGACCGGCCGGTGCCACTACGAACTTCGAGGACATTGGCACGGCTGCGTATCTGCCACCTGAGTTGCTGACGACCGGCGTCTGCACGAGTGCTTGCGATATGTGGGCGCTCGGCTGCGTGCTCTACATCATGCTGAGCGGCTCACACCCGTTCGACCTGGATGGCATGTCGCCCGACCACGTCGTGGAACACCGCATCAAGTCCGAGCCGATCACCTTCGCCTTCAACGCCTGGGACAACGTGTCGCCCGACGCCAAGGACCTCATTTCCAAGCTGCTGGTGAAGGACCCAGCACTGCGTCTTACGGCGGACCAAGTGCTGCAGCACCCGTGGATGAACGCCCGCGCCGAAGCTGCGGCTGGTGCTTTCCGAGCGCAGTCGCCGCTGCTGGCAGGTCAACCTCTGCCCATGAGCCCCGCTTAACTCGCCTCAACTGGGCGCCCGTGTACCATGGAAAACTACATATTTAAAGCGGGGATCGCCAGGAAGCTGCCAGATAGCGGGGACTGAACCCGTCAACGGCCGAAGCTTCGAGTTGTGTGTACAAGTACCAACGTATCGTAATGATAGACGAAAGTTGGTCACAATTCTTCCAATAGAGCAACCAAATTTTGCCAAGGACTTCTATAGCTATCTTATGTGATGATACAATTTATGTTTTGGTTGATGAAATGTATGGAGACAATCCAGGGCAATGAGCAGATGGAGGAGCGCTGCATAAAGCCCAACTATAACGTCTCACTGGAGGTTGCTTTCGCATTATTTAAATGACCACCCCGCACACAACGCGTCCGAAGGCGCTTCACGAGGTGGAGATACCAAATGCTATTATACCGGGACACAAACAAGATTCCAACAACTGGACAACAAACACTACGCAGCAAGTAAAAAGCGGAAATGCGTTCACCCCAGCTCCGTTCAGTTCACAACGGTACACTGTACCCTCCTTCCCCTCCTCCAATCAATCGTCTGTTTGGAAATCGTCTTGCTTCCAGTATACCCCTTTACCACCTCTCCAACTCGATCACCTTCTTTCGCAGGTGCAGCTTGGTTGGCTGTGTGTTCATCTGGGCCGCTACCCATTCCCACCGCCCATTTTGACATTTCCCGGTTGAAAAAGAAGAGCAAGTATGGGTCGTGTTATCCGTGGTCAGCGTAAGGGTGCTGGCTCCATCTTCAAGTCGCACACGCACCTGCGTAAGGGCCCCGCCGCCTTCCGCGCCCTCGACTTCGTGGAGCGCACTGGCTACATCAAGGGCGTCGTCAAGGAAATCATCCACGACTCCGGCCGTGGCGCTCCCCTTGCCAAGGTCACGTACCGTGACCCGTACCGCTTCCAGCTCAAGCACGAGCTGCTGATCGCGGCCGAGGGCATGTACACGGGCATGTTCATCTACTCGGGCCCCAAGGCTTCGCTGGCGGTGGGCAACACCCTGCCCCTCTCGGCCCTGCCGGAAGGTACCATCGTGTGCAACGTCGAGGCCAAGGTCGGCGACCGCGGCTCGTTCGCCCGTGCTTCGGGTGACTACGCCGTGATCGTGACCCACGACGAGGACAAGGGCAAGACCAAGCTGCGTCTGCCTTCGGGCTCCAAGAAGACGGTTCCTTCGGCGTAAGTTGCTGCTTTTTTCGACAATTTTCGACACAATGATTCGGGATTTCTCCTTGTGGAGGATCTCGAGGCACGGCGGTGCTCATTCGCTCTTTATTCCCCAATGAGGAGCGGTGAGCGCTCGCGCCGCGGATGGTTTATTAGACATTCGCGTGTGTGTGCCATTCATTATTTCCCGCTTTGGCGGTGAGTAAGTATCCCTAGATGTTGACTCGTGTCTCCTGATTACGGGAGCGTGATGATTGCCTTGGGAAATGTTGTGGTCGAGGTGCATTGATAGGGGAGGTTGATGATGTTGTACTGACTTGTGTGATCGCTTATGGGAATTGATTTTAGGTGCCGCGCTATGGTTGGCGTTGTCGCTGGCGGAGGCCGTACCGACAAGCCCATCCTCAAGGCTGGCCGTGCCTTCCACAAGTACCGCGTCAAGCGTAACGAGTGGCCCAGGGTGCGTGGTGTTGCCATGAACCCCGTGGAGCACCCCCACGGTGGTGGTAACCACCAGCACATTGGTCACCCGTCGACCGTGCGTCGCGATGCCCCTGCTGGTAAGAAGGTCGGTCTCATTGCCGCCCGCCGTACGGGCCGTCTTCGTGGTATCAAGAAGGTGGAGAAGGACAACTAAGTTGTCTCTTTCTAGCTCAATGTGTAGCCGTAAGGCTCAACGGGAATGCCAAACAAATGAAAAAGCTTTTCAACCAACACACCATGTTCCATTGCCCGCTTGTTCTTGAGATTGGTCATTCATACATGAGTTTGTTCGCTCGTTGACGCTCCGATGCTTCTCGGTCTTCACGTTCTCGACGTAGCTCCTCGAGCAAAGCTTCTTTTCTGCTGGTTTTGTGTTTGCTCTTCTTCTCCTTGCGATGCTTGCTCTTCTTCTTCGAGTGTTTCTCTTCCTCTTCATGGCTACTGCGTCGCGCAGTACGATCCGGAGACTCGGACGAGCGGTCATACCGACCAGAGTATTTCCTGCGGTCACTTCCAGCAGGTCCTTCCTCTTCAGCATCATATCTGCTTCGTTTAACTTTCTTCTCCACACGAGCAGCCACCAGCGGACGCTCTTCCTTCGGCCGCATGTGCTGCAACGGATCGGCCACTTCCAGTTCCCTACACCCAGAACCATCACCACACCATCAGTCCAACCACTTAAACAAACATCCACTTCTCAACTCACCGTTTGCGCTTCCGCTCCTGCCTCACCGTGGGCTCCTTCACGTCTTGTACCTGAGCGTACCAGGGCAATTCCCCATGCCTCTTCAGCGTGTCATTCGTCTCTTTCTTCCTGATCTTCTGCCTGTTGTTTGCGTGGTCCTCTTCCTTCTGAAACAAGTTCAAATGCTGTCTTTGGTCCTGATCATTCGTCGGGAGAAGCTCCTGCGCGCGTCGCTCCTGCGCCAGCCGCCGCTCCTTGGCCTGCTGCTCCTGCTGCTTCTCCTCAAGCTCGCGCTCGTCCCGCAGCACGCGCTCGATGTTGTCGCGCCGCCACACATGCCACTTCTTGTGGGGCAGGATGCGCAGCCCGCCGCCGCCCATGCTGCCGTGATTGGCGGATATTCAACACTAAGGAGAAGTCACTACGATGCGCTTCCACCGAACTTTGGCACCAGATGCGTTTGCTTTAATTGCCAGGACTCACAATGTGATGGAAGGACAAGCAGGCGACCATATCGATCTCCTTTGCGACTCGGCCACTAGTGAAAGACACGCGTCCGAGGGCATCTCCCAGGGGGTCTCCCTCCAAGTGCCAATTGCAGCAACCAACACTGAGCTAACATTGGATCCCAGCCGCCTCTCACTCCCCACTACAAAGTGAATGAAGTTCTCCACTAGAAGCTGCAGCGTGGAGATCCATCGCCTTGGAGAGGAGCTTGGGAACCTGCAACCACTTTTTCACTGCATCACTGTAGCTGCGGGAACTTCAAGTTGGGGCCTATACAAACGCCAAGTGACATGCGTATCAACGATCTTCACTCTCGTCATTCCGCAATTTGCCGCCTGAGTGTCAAGTGCCAAGAGAGAAGACAAGAACTCCGTCCAAGACGCCAATGCCCAAGGCCAAGCAGCTCGTGAAGGACGGCCACAGCATCGTGGCCGACATGGTGGAGGGCATGGCGCTCGCGCACCCGCATCTCGTGCTGGAGCGCTCCGAGCGCGTGCTGCTGCACCGCGACTACGAGACCATCCGGGAACGCCAAGTGACGCTCATCTCGGGCGGAGGCAGCGGCCACGAGCCCACACACGCCGGCTACATTGGCGAGGGGATGCTCACGGGCGTCGTCTGCGGCGGCGTCTTCGCCTCGCCCTCCACGCAGCAGGTGCTGACGGCCATTCGTCTGGCCGCGGGACCGCACGGATGTCTCGTCGTGGTCAAGAACTACACAGGCGACAGGATCAACTTCGGCTTGGCGGTGGAGCAGGCCAAGGCTGAGGGCTTCAAGTGCGACATGGTGGTGGTCGGAGAGGACGTGGCCGTGGTGAACGCCAACGCCGGACGCCGCGGACTGAGCGGAACCGTCTTCGTGCACAAGTTGGCGGGGGCTGCAGCCAAGGCGGGCAAGGATCTTGCCAGCCTCGTGGAGATGGTGAACGGCCTCACAGGTGAGAGCAAGCTGGGCACCATGGGCGTGGCCATCAAGCCCTGCACGCTGCCTGGACAAGAGGACAACTCGAGAGAGTGGGGAGACAACGAGATGGAAGTCGGACTGGGCATCCACGGAGAACCAGGAGTGGCCAAGTGCGAACAGCAGGACGTGCCGTCGCTGTGCAAGATGCTGGTGGACAAGATCACGACCGATGAGACGGCGGTGGGGCTGGCCTTGAAGCAAGGCGCCAAGTGCGTCTTGATGGTGAACAACCTGGGATCGACCACGGGCATGGAGTTGTATGTGGTAGCCAAGTATGCAGTGGAGGCCCTGCGAGCTAAGGGGATCGAACCGGAACGCGTGATGGTTGGATCGTTCATGACGGCGCTGGACATGGCTGGCTTTTCGCTATCGCTCTGGAACTCCAACAGGGATGCTGGCATGCTCGCGCTCTTTGACGCCCCGACCTCGGCGCCGGCGTGGACGTACTCGCCCTTTGATCTCTCGCAATCGGCCATCTCTGGTCCGTTCATTAAGGCGGAGGTGCCTGCCCAAGCGCACACGGCATTCGATCGTCCAGCCGAGCTGTCGAACAAGGGGCTGCTTCTGGAGAAGTGCATCTTGGCTGTATGCGAGACTCTGATTAAGAACGAACCGCAGCTTACGAACTGGGACACCAAGGTCGGTGATGGTGACTGTGGCACCACGTTCAAGAACGCGGCTGATGCTATCCTCGCTGACTTGAAGGCCCACTACCCGCTCAATGACGCCACGAAGACGCTTCGCGCACTCGCAGACTCGGTTGGTCGCAGCGCGGGTGGCACCTCTGGTGTGCTGTACGTCATCTTTTTGACGGCTGGGTCACTCCATCTTGAGACGTGCAAGGAAGCTGACACTGCTGCATGGGTCGGAGCTTTTAGCGCCGGTATCGCTGCTGTTCAAAAGTACGGCGGTGCCAAGGAGGGCTCGCGCACCATGGTGGACGCACTAGTCCCTTCACTGCGCGCTCTTGATAACCCGACTTCGAAGACTGGCGCTGAACTAGCTACTGCTGCTGCTAAGGCGGCTCAGGAAGGTGCCGAGGCCACGGCTCGTATCTCCACAAAGCAGGCATTTGGTCGCGCTGGATATGTTGGCGAGGAGTTTGGCGCAGGTGTCCCCGACCCTGGCGCCAAGGCTGCAGCATTCTGGATCCAGGCCGTCGCGGACACGGTGACCTCGAGCTAAGACCAATGACGTGAAGCATGGCAACGGAGTAGGTGGCTGTGTGTTGCTAGTCATATTCTACTCAATGCAGTGATGCTTAGATGTTCAACAGCGTACCCTTTTCGCGAAAAGTATCTTTGGTGACAGCCGGCGAGTCGGACACCAAGATATTTCATCAAGCAACACCGGCACCGATGTCACTCATCCAAATCGGAAATCGACACATGCTGATCTTGCTGCTGGTTGTGGAGATAGCTGTGGCCTCGTCACTCGTGGCAGGAGAAACGTGCTGTGCCGATTGTCTGGAGGAGACCGATCCATTGAACACGGTTGCCTCTTACGACCCGCTCGTATTCGACCAATGCAGCGCAGCCACTGGTATTTGCTGCTACGGGTGCTCTTTTGATCACGGTACCTTGCAGTATCAAGATGGAGTCACCTTCAGCAGCAATGGATCGACTCAAGTTGTCGCTGGACAACAATTTAACTTCACCTTCAACAGCGTTTCTCGCGTGACGTACGAATTCCTGACGACCAACCAGGCTCAAACCAGCTTTGTGAACAACAAGAGCACGGAAGCAAGTTTCAACGGAGAAGGTTTCACGCTCTGCGCCGACAAACCTGGCACAATTTTGCTGCGTGGGTGGGGTGTTGATGCCTGCACGCAAGTGACGGAAATGTACTCGATCGAAGTCATTGAGGGCAACAGTACGGAAACTTGTGACTCCAGTGGGTCTTCCATCTTGCTAGGCTCTTCTTCGCTAGCACTCAATGAACCGGTGGATGATACGGACCAAGGCACGACAAGCTCCACGAACTCAGATCAAAACGACTACATAAGCTGCAATCCCACGCGAGGCACAGTGATAACCAACCAAGACGGATCAAAGGTTTGCGAATGCACCGGCGATTGGCGAAACCCGCCGACTTGCGATGAGTTTTCGTATCTCAAGGTGATCATTACCATTCTCGGTGCTGTAGCAACAGTGGTAAGTAAACCAGATTGCTGCTCGCCTTTCGTCGAAATCACTAACCAGGATGTTGTTTCGGTGCAGATTTCGATACTGATCTCAGTTCGCGCGTACTTTAAAAGCCGAAAGGCGAAAAAGTTGAAGAGCGACAAGGATGGAGAGGAGGACAGCAACGATGATGGCGATGATATCCTTTCTGTCCAAGTTATCCAAATCGGAAGTGAACCCCCACCAGGGACACCAGGCAAAACAACGCCTTGCATACCTGGGTTTCCTGTTTGCCCGTCATTTATCGAAAAGAGGGAACTAGCAACCGTCTCGAAAGAGACGACACTGTAGGGGTGAATTCCTCTTATACATGTACTTCGAAGTATCAAAGGAGGATGTAGTACAGCCTTGAGACTGTAGTCGTAATTTCAAACTAACAACCTTCACCGCCAGCGATATTGAGACACGAGGTTCGCTCGAAAGACGACAGGGTCGTAGTGAGTAGCGCCCAGAAAATCATGAATACTACGCACACCGAGGCAACGATCACAATGACCGAGCCTTTTATACCAGTGAACCGAGAAAGCTTCAACGCGCGAGCTGCTTCAGCTCGCTCCGGAAGTAGCGGCAGTAGAGCAAGGTGGAGCGCACGAATAATTACTGCAACGAGAAAGCAGTACATGACTTGAGCGCGCGCGTGACTTGAATCCGATTCGTATTCGGAGTCATAGACGTCAAAGTGCTCTCCAATGGCTTGTGACAACGAAATGGAGAAAGGAACGGCGAGGTTCCCCATCGTGACAATTAAGCTGAATGATGTACACTCTCGTCCTGGTTCAGCGATTGCGACCGCTGCGAGGAGAGAAACGAAGTAAGCTAGTGCCTCGAACAGCGCAATGACCTGCTCCATCAGTAGCGTGATGGCAGCGACGCGGACAACATTGTACACTGTAAAAAGTGCCACAACTAGAACGAGTGCAGCGGAGACCAGCACCGAACCAGCTACCGTCTGTCGCCACCCAAGTTTCTGCAAGATCAGCGTTGTAGGACCGTATCCGATCAGGAGAGCCGCAACAGCGAACACAGCAGCATTCATACTCGAGAAAATATTTGTCATCAGTGTTCCTGTCGGAGCCCAGTACTCGTAAATGGCTTTGGCTGAAGTCGCGTAGTACGAAAAGCAAAACCGAGAGAGGAACATGTAGCTCATCAGCTGAACCATAGCTCTCTGATGAAAGAACTTGTGGGCTGTAACCCACCATTCACGTGGTGTGAGAATGTGAACATTGTATCCTGCTGGAGTCTCGTCCTCCAGCAGAAAGAACCACGAAGCTGCCATTGTCCCAGCGGACACAAGTACAGCAATTACCACCATACCATTAACCGAAGCACCCCACGCGAAATTACCTTCGTAAGAATCGCTATTGCACATGAACGTCACGAAGAACATCATCACAAACTGAGCAAGATACCGGGCCGCGAAGAGTGTGGTGACGACGTACGTCGGCCCCGCTGCTTTCGGTGGTAGGATCGGCATGGGGTTAATATCTCCATTCAGCTCACGTTGCTGGTGAAGCAATTGAATTTGCTGCTGTACGCTCGCTTGATGTAGTTGTGCAAACTCCACCAACATCCCGTCACTCGCTGTATCTGCCAAAACGTAGCCGAACGTCGCCATTACGAACAGCGCAACATACTTGTTACCAGCCTCGGCAGCAGAGCTGTTCGTCACAGCTCCATTCGTCAAGTACGGCGTCTCGGAAGGCAGAACTGCCAAGATGAACGAGAAGAGGATGCAAATTCCCCACCCGATTAGCATGTACGCTCGTCTCCGCGAGCCTTTGATCGGGAGTCCGTCCGAAAGCATGGCCATGAAAACCTTGAGTAACCAAGGTACAGCTAGCCACCGCTCAGCTGAGTATGCCAAGTAGTCATCCATATTGAGATACACATTTAAGTAGGGATACATGAGCGCCTGGAAAAGTCCGTGTACTGCTCCAACAGCGACGTAGTTGATGAGTAGTCCGATATTCTCGCGAGCAAAGAGATCCAGCGCTGCCACAGCTCTCTCCGACGGCAGTTGCTTGCCTACGATCATTAACGAGTCGGTGAAGTTCACGGAGCTTGTATCGGACTCGGAGCTGGGGCGATACGGCATCTCTGCAGCTTCGTACTTGCTCCCGTCGTCACTGTGAGAGGCTGACGCCGTCTCCAACATGGAGAAGTTCTGTCGACGCTCTTGAGGGGAGATGACGTAGCCGTTCAGGCCATTCTGGAGCTGGTCGTCGGGGGAAATCACATACCCGATGTCCTTGTCGAGGGTGCCCATGCTCTAGTGATGTTGATGACCTTGAACGTTAGTGGAGACCAGCAAACCCGTGGTACTGCACTTTCACGTCTGACTCGATTTCGGTGCATACTTTATCCAAGAGATCATAGTTCAGCTGGTCGAGATGGCTACACTTTTTTCACGCTTTGTGAGTTCGCGAACGAAATGAATCACAACGCAATGAAAGAGCAAGAAGGTATTCATTGAAGACTTTTCGAATTGATGCATTAGTTGCCTGGATACGGGTTGAAAAACGGAGTTGCCTAGTAGATGGTTTTGTCGTAGCTGCAGGTCGTGAGAATGTCGCTGCCGATGTCTGCCGGCAACGCGTAGACGCACTCGTTCGTGACGGAGGATGCGACGTTGCAACTGTTGCCCACGTACGAGTTCGCCTTCTTCGTAAGTGCGCTGCTCGTGGAAGAAGACTGCGTGCGAACTGTCATCTTGTAGTTCCCGTAGCTGGCTTTCCGTGCCATGCACGTGTACGGCGTGAATTCGTTGATACTGTCAGTGCTCTGACCTGCAACAGCGGCGGCTTGACTCAGCGGATAACGTCCAACAGCGATCATGTACGTGCCTTTTGATAGCTGGCGAATCAGGTAGGAATCTGCTGCTGTCAACGAGCCGTCGGTGAGTCCGCGGCTCAAGTATCCTGGGTTGTCGTCTCCAGCATCGTCGTTGCTTGCAACCAAGGACAACGTGCCGTCCGTTTTCTTTTGAAACACGAAGACGTGCGGGTCGATGAACGCTGAGTCACAATCCGAGTTAACGTCGGAGAAAGTCACGTTGTCTGCCGTCTCCATGGATAGCAGGTCAATTTCGACAATCGCCGACGACGCCGTAATACTCAACGTGTACTGGTCCACCGTAACAAAGCTCGACTTGCGATAAATCGTGCCGCTGACAACTTCCTTTACCACCGGGAGCGCTGCATTCGAACCGACCCACCACACCGAAGCTTGCAACAGCAGCACCGCCACAGTCGAACCGAAAACGCCACGCATCTTAGTTAGCAGAATCTCGTCAACCTCAGTCTTGAGAAGAAGCAAAGTGAAGAGACCTCATTTTCCCTAACGTCTGCGATGCTGCATCCACTCGAAGTCTGACAGAACGTTCATGCCAATAATAAAACTTTTATTATTGGCATGAACGGTTTTATTATAAAACCCCCTCATCCCACCAAAAATACAAATGCGTCACGGGATGCACCAAACGTAACCTAAAAAAAAACACAAATGCATTCTCATGAAAAAAGTATATACCGGTATAAACCTGCAGCCCGAAATCTGCTCTTAGCCCTAATTGCCCAGCAGGTCGAAGTCGTCCAACTTGTCGTTGTACTTCATAATGGTCCTCTTGATCTTGGAGCTGTCCACCCACGTGACAAAGTCCTCCATGGGGCGGGTGACCAGAAAGGCCGGGTCGCTCACGACCGTCGGGCCCACGCGGACGTGTCCCTGCTCCACGAACGTCGTGGCTTCCTTGATGCTCTCGGCCATTTTGACGCGCACCATAACGACTGGCAGACGACGTCGACAGAACGACGACACGTTCACTTCCTCGGCCTTGAGCAGACTCTTCTTGGTCTGGATAAGTCCCATATGGAACAACTTGTCCAGCAACGCCGTCGTCGTCTTGACACGGTACGGGTCATTGGCCGGACGCTTCTTGAGGCGGGTTACAACACGGGAGATGTGCCCCACCAAGCGGTTATACTTGTGGTACTGCGCGCGGTCTGGGATTCGGTAGCGGCGAATAACCTTGATCTCGTGCAGGTTATTCTCCTTGCGCCATTCCAGTAAATCCACCTTGCGCAGCAGCTTCTGCTCGTGGAACTTGAGCTGGCGACCCATGGCTGTCAATAGAACTGGTCGAGTTGCCGAATGAACTGCTCAAAGGGGTACGCGGTATACAAAACCCAAGAGGACGCAAGTGTACCCTGGTTACGGTATGTGTTTGACATTTTATGGTGTGCGCCACATGACGCCCCCACGACCAACGGATCCGTTGGGTCTTGGGGTACTCTATGCATGACCGGTCATTTCCAATTGGCAGCGTAACCCCTACACCATGACGGCCGCCGAGATGGACAAGAAGAGCAAGAAGAAGAAGCTCAAGGCCTCGGACGCCGAGGGCAAGGACCTCATCGCCCCGGAGAGCCACACGCCGGCGCTGGACACGAGCAAGTGGCCGCTGCTGCTCAAAAACTACCACCAGCTCAACGTGCGCACGGGCCACTATACCCCCATCGCGTGTAGCTCGAGTCCGCTCAAGCGTAACCTCCACGATTACGTTCGTTACGGTGTTATTAACCTCGACAAGCCGGCGAACCCTTCGTCCCACGAAGTGGTGGCGTGGATTAGGCGTATCCTGCGCGTCGACAAGACCGGCCACTCGGGTACCCTCGACCCGAAGGTTACGGGCTGTCTCATCGTGTGTGTGGACCGCGCCACTCGCCTCGTCAAGGCCCAACAGGGAGCCGGTAAGGAGTACGTGGCAGTTGTCCGACTTCATAGTGCCATTGAGAGCCAGGCCAAGCTCGCGCGCGCCATTGAAACGCTCACTGGCGCCCTGTTCCAGCGTCCACCTCTCATCTCTGCCGTCAAGCGTCAACTGCGTATCCGAACCATTTACCAGTCGAAACTCATTGAGTACGACGAGGATCGACACCTCGGTATCTTCCATGTCAGTTGCGAGGCCGGTACCTACATTCGTACGTTGTGTGTCCACCTGGGCCTGGTTCTGGGCGTAGGAGGACACATGCAAGAGCTTCGTCGTGTCCGTTCCGGTGTCTTGGGCGAGAATGACGCCATGGTGACGATGCACGACGTGTTGGACGCCCAGTTCCAGTACGATACGTACAAGGACGAGTCGTACCTGCGTCGCATCGTGCGTCCTCTTGAAGTGCTCTTGACCACGTACAAGCGCATCGTGGTGAAGGACAGTTCGGTCAACGCCATTTGCTATGGCGCCAAGTTTATGATCCCGGGTCTGTTGCGGTTCGCCGACGACATTGACATTGGCGAGGAAGTGGTACTGATGACGACCAAGGGCGAGGCTATTGCTGTTGCAATTGCCCAGATGACGACCGCCGTCATGGCTACATGCGACCACGGCGTGGTTGCCAAGATCAAGCGCGTCATTATGGAGCGTGACACGTACCCGCGTCGTTGGGGCTTGGGTCCCATGGCTCAGAAGGTCAAGGGTCTCGTCAAGGAAGGAAAGATCGGCAAGTACGGCAAAGTGAACGAGAACACGCCTGCCGATGTGTCGGAGCTGTACAGCAAGGACGACGAGAAGAAGCCTCTGGTGGAGGAGGTGAAGAAGGAGGAGGTTTCGGAGGAGGCGTCGGAGGACGAAGCTCCTAAGAAGAAGGCCAAGAAGGAGAAGAAGGAAAAGAAGGAGAAAAAGGAGAAGAAACACAAGCACAAGCACAAGCGTGACGCTGAGGAGGCTGAAGTTGCTGAAGCCGGTGAGTCTCCTGAGAAGAAGAAGTCGAAGAAGAAGAAAAAAAAATCCAAGGACACGAGCGACTCGGAATAGACGATCTCTTCATTGCTGGGTAGCTGACTTGTCCTCCATGACTATCCTTCCGGACAAAAAGGAGATAGCCCTTCAGTTGGCTATTCCAGCGTGATAGGACCGAGTGTCTTGGTGTTGCGTGCATCCATCGGGCATTGCAGCTTCGCATACAGTAGTCGCCTCTAGTAATATATATGCTGTGTTTCAACTTCTTCGCCATCTCGAGAAGAACGAGGGTTCTCCGCTTTTCTTCTTGCTTGGTTTCGACTTTCGCTTGTGTGCGTTGGCAGCACCAACTTGATCCACGAGACGTTCGCGCTCGCGTTCTTTGGCTCGAAGGAGCAACATTTGTCGAAAGTGTTGACGAGCTCGCTTGGATCGCCATGCACATTGAATTTTGACAGCAGACGCAACTTTCTTGGCTTGGAATTGACTGTGTTTCTCGTCCTCGTACTCTTTCTTTCGTGTGGCGATCACTTGTGCACGAACGTCGGAATTATCATGCGTGTTATTGGGGTGTCCTCGACGCATAATGCGACCTGTTACCAAGTCCTCGAAAATGTAGTCTGGAGAATCGTCTTCATCGACACCATTACCACTTCGCTCAAGACTTCGTTGGTGTAGTCGCAGAAAGCGTCTTTGACGTCGCCATTCCTTCTCGATACTATCTTCGACGTCTTCTTCGTCACTTTCAATTCGTTCATAAGTGGTTTCCGGGGTGCCTGGTTCGACAATTGGGGAATCGTTTTCAGTACCATCCGTAAGGATGCTGGGGGTTCCTTTGCCAAACACAACAGAGCGAGTCTTCCTTCGCTCTTTTGACTTAAAACGTTTGACACGAATACGTTTCCAACGATCTGTGAGCTTGGTGACGGGAACTAGTTCCGTGAGAGCGATCCCATCGAGAACAACTCGAACCAACCCGAAACGATCTTCAGGCACTTTCACGACGATGGCGGAGTTTACGAGCTTTTCGTCTTTCTTCGGATACATTTTCACGTAGAGACCATCTTCTGCAGTTAGCTGATCGTCTTGACCACTATCGTCTTCCTCTGAATCTCCTTTGGCTTCACTTTTTGAGGGCGGCACCATTGGTTTGAGCTGAGAAAGCATCCGTGGGAGAAATCGTTTGAACGCACCATCCGTAGTGAAGCCCGCACACATTTCATCTTGCCGAGCGATTTCCATGAGCTCAGAAATACTGGTTCCTTTGGGTTCTCGACGATAATTTCCAGCAGGAAAGTCTTTCTTCGGGTAGAACTGAAATGAGATTGCACACTTTTGAGCGATGCTGGGCGCTACAATCACTTCTCGACCAGGACGACACCAACGTGGCAAACTGATGGCGCGAGTAAAGAGGTAGCGAAAGTAGTTGCGCTGAATCAAAGTAGCAGCTCGTCGACGTCGCTTTAAAAGCTCTTGATACGCGTGATACGCTCGTCGACCACGCCAAATGTTCATTATCATCGTAGCGGAGTCATATTCTAACTGAGCTCGAAGCAATAATTTCCAGTGAAGCTCATCTTTCTCCATCAAAAAGGCTTCTGCACGACGAAGTCCTAGCAGTTCGGCAGTTGAAAGAATTCTCGGAACCAAAAGAAAACCAGGTACCACCCAGTGCTTTTGAGAGTTGAGAAACACAGGCGTTCCATCCATAATGGCCTGCGTTCTTGTCGTCACGTGCGACTCGGAGAGTTTTGTGATGAAATGATTCCGTGTAGCTAGCTCTTGTTCAAGTTCTGCAACCGTCTGCTGCATTGCTTGAAGGCGGCTGTGCATAATTTGTTGGGCTTCCTTGATCTCATCCAGTTTGCGAGCTAGTTCAAAATTTATCTTGAACAGCATCGGCGATGCAGATTGCAGCGCGACAGAAGATCGACGCCCCAGTGGATCACCAGAATTGGTTTTTGAAGAGTTTGCACTTTCGATTGAACTGCGCAGGTACATGACAAACCAGAGTCCGGGCTTTTCAGGAGCAACGAGAAGCAAATTCACCAATGCTTTCACGATCATATCGACCACCATGTCGAAATACGAGCCCAAGTCGCGCTGAGCTTGAAGATCCAGACGAAGTTGCTCTGAAATCCACTCAATCTCGCTCTCCACATCCTTTGACAGTTCTTCGTGACTCGAAGTTGCGTCATTGGTTGGCTCTGTTGACTCAGCTTTAGATGCTTCATTCTTCTTGGAGAACAAAGGCACCTTGTTCGCGTCGATACTCCAGTTCGACTGTAGTGAAGGTTCTTCCCAGACTAGAAATGCGTGATCAGCCTTTTTCAGTCGGCGTTCACGACCCACAAACTTTAACTCTTGCTCGAGAGCCATGATTTTCCTAATCAACCGTTTGCTCTCCAATTCATCGTTCTTAGTGTCACGAAGTGCGTTCTGAATTACTCGACGCTTCCTGTGCATCTCCAACATCAAAGCTTCGGAGACTGTAGGCTGAACTTCATACCCCAACTTGCACTAGAACAATATTCAAATGAAAGTGTCAATCACTAACTAACTAGTTAGTTGAAAGGCATGAAAACTGGAGACGCACCGCTTGACGCAAGTAGTCTGCTAACCACGGAACTGGTAGTAAAGGTCTTGCCATTAACATCTCGTTCACACCGTCTGAAAGGTGCTGGAGCAATTCCAGAACTGCAGGAGTCTCCAAGTACGCAGAGTTGGGACGTGTAGCTGCTTGTATTCGAGGTAAAAACTTCTGCAACCATTGTTGGTGACGCTGTCTGCATCGCTCTTGCTCGTGTTTGCTTAGTCGCGGCATATCCTCTTGCGTCGCTTCACGTCCTGCGTTGCAAAGCAGAAAACAGCAACAACAATAACTGAGGAAACGTGGTTTCATTGTCTGCAGATTCGCTTGAGACCAAAGAAAAGGGAGCTTTAGGCTGTGGTTGGGAACTCCAGTTCGCCTACAAAGGACAGCGACGAGGCTTTCATAGCAGCTTCCTGTGGTAGCATATTGTGCTCTTTTAGCCATTCCTCGTTGTAGAGTTTGCTGCCATAGCGGACACCACCGTCAGCTAGAATCGTCACGATCGTGTGTCCAGGACCCAGTTCACGAGCCATTTTGACAGCTCCGAGGACGTTCAACGCGCTGCTTGGTCCGACGAAGATACCGTCGTTGCGAAGTAGGAAGTAGGCCATATCAACGATCTCTTGGTTGGTGCCAGTGATTCCTCGGTCGATAACAGCTTCGCGAAGGTTGCTGGTGACGCGTGTAAGTGCTGCTACACCTTCAGCAATAGTGGAGCCTTTCACAGTGGGCATCATCTCCCAGTCACCATCCATTGTTCCTGTGGATCGATCATTGTTAATGAACATTGCAACGTTCGCAACCTCAGCAGGGTCAATGATCCACACTTTCACGTTTGGATTCTTCTCTTTCAAGAACTTGGACATACCGGCGATGGTGCCCGAGGTGCCGGCGGACGAGACAAACCCATCGATCTCTCCTCCAACTTGTTCCCAGATCTCTGGAGCAGTGCCTTCATAGTGTGCACGCATATTGGCTGGATTGTCGAACTGGTTGGGGCAGTAGGCGTTGGGAGTCTCCTTTGCAAAACGTTGGGCCACGTGAAAGAAGTGGGTTTCCTTATCAGACATCGACGTCGTAGGTAGGATATGCACTTGAGCCCCCATTGTTTTCATCATTTGAACTTTCTCCTTTGCAGTGATGTCGGGCATCGTCAACAGTGTCTTGTAACCTCGAGAAGCCCCAAGCAAAGCAAGAGAGACTCCTGTACTGCCACCTGTAGCTTCAATGATCGTGCCTCCAGGTTTGAGCAGTCCACGCTCTTCAGCGTCCAGGATCAGAGACTTGGCCACGCGGTCCTTGATACTTCCACTTGGATTGGCATATTCGGCCTTGGCCAGCAACTTGCAACCGGTGAGTTTGGACAATGTCGTGAGTTCCAGCAGTGGTGTGTTGCCAACCGAAGCGAAGAGATCAACTGAACCAGAAGTTGACTTTGGTTCGAGCTGCTCCACTGAACTGGACAAACTCAAGGAACGAGTCGAGAGGAACTTGTGCCGACGAAGAACGGAGATGCTGCTACGCATGACGAATGGTGCTTGGGTGCTGAGGGTCCAAAACCACAATGAGGTCGTGTCCTGATGGGATGCCGCACATGCTTACGAACGTTAAAAAAAGGCAACTTTAGCACCAATGAGGGCTGGTTGGCACCAGACGTCATGCTCATAGGCTGATGACCATCTTGGACGATGTGCAAACCCAGCTGTACGTAGGATGGCACCGATGTCTATTGCAGGTTTAATTTACAACTTTGCTAGGCATCTTCACGGAACAACTCGATGAATTCGTTGAGATCGAGAGACGCGTTGGCATTCACATCGAAAGCAGAAATAATGCGAATCACGTCGTCTTTTGTGAGTTGAGTGGATCCGCGATGATCGCTTTCGTAGAATTTTTCATTGTATCGTAGAGCTTCGAAGAGTTCTCCAGCGTCAATGTCTCCGTTGTCATCGGTATCGTACAACTACAAAAACACACAAGCCAAGTTACTACCAACCCAAGAATCTGCGACGTGTGAAAAAGGCAAGCGTACCCTGAAAAGGTCCCGGAGTTCCTGCACTTGTTCGGACGTCAACGTCTTCTTCTTCACGCGCCGAGTCTTCTCCACCGTCTCCAATAGTCTGCAAAGCCGTAGAATCTCTTCGAGCACGTCGGGTGTAGCTTCTTCGAAGACGACGCCGCTGAGTTCTGCCAGGTCGATGAGGCCACTTTGGTCCTTATCGATGCTGCTGAAGATACTACCAATGTTATCTTGCATGTGAGTCCCGGAGAAAAGCCCTGAACCTTCAAGAAGTTCTGTTAAAGCAATGGAACCGCTCTGATCCACGTCCAGTTTGCGAAAGGTGCGGTACACGTTGATGACGTCGTCCCGCGAGTAGGGGCCAAAGCGATCCAGCCTCATCAAGGCTGCGTCCGAGCGAATACGCACCTTCTTCGCGGATTTGAGTTCCTTCTTCGACATTTTAGGAGGACTGCGAACTGCGCCGGCAGAACTGGACGATGGTGTGTTTTGACGAAGCTTTGGTCCTCGCTCTGCGGTTGTTAGCGCCGACTTCGGATGCCGCCGACGAAGTGGCATTGGACTAGTTTGCTTTTCTTCTGCATGATCATTACTTTTCGAGGTAGCTGGACTCTGTTCTTCAATACTTGAACTGGAAGCTGCTACTGGTGTCAAGCTCCGTTCGTCAAGGATGACAGGCGATTCGGTATCTGGACTTTGAGGACTCGAGTGTGATGCTGAATGCGAGCTTGGACTGTTGTTATCATCGTCATCTTCTCCAAGGAGTTCGTCATATTGCTGACAGAGAGTTGCAAGAAGACTACGTCGTGGTAACGCACTCGTGCTCATGCTCGAGCTTAGCTTGGGCTCTGCCTGGTTAAAGCTTCCGTTCGATGCCTCGGGTAAGGTTGTTAGGGAATAAGCTCTTGCGAGTGGAGCAACACGCTTCGGACGAGGTTTCTTGGTTATTTTTCGGCGTCCTGGTGGATTCTGTAGCTCAACATTATCTTGGATGATACAGCTCACACCGAGCTTCTCGAGCAGGAAAGCAGAGGGGGCTAGATCCATAGATGCCAACGAACTTTCAAGTCGGCGTTGTCTTAGAAGTCCACTACTTGCTGCAATCTGCTTGTTGCTGCGACGAATATTTTCGCGATGGAAATGTTCGTACATTTGCCTCTCTCGGTTCAAACTACCCACCGCCCAGTTATCCTTGTCTGCAAACGGCAGTTCTTGAACAGGATTTTGCAGCGTTGGTAGTAGCACCCCTGCATCCTCAATATCTCCACCAGCCCCGACCACTTCCAGTTTCCCAAGAGAATCACTGACATCGCCATTTCCAGTAGTTTTGGGAACGTTTTCGTCTTGCTGGTTCCCTTCTTTAGCAGAGTCCTGTTCCTCTTGTTTCTTCGTCTTCGCTTTCCGTCTTATGACTGCTTTCATACGCTGTTGAAACTTTACTCGTTCCTTTTCCCATGCTGCTTGCCTCGCTAGCTGCAGATCGCTCTTTTTCCAGTTTGTCTTACCCTGTAGCTGGTCAAATAATCGTTTCGTGTGGTCTACGACAACACCATTTTCACCATACTCCTCAGGATGTTCCTCGTCTGGCGTAGATTCAGAGATATCGATCTCTTGGGCTGACATCAACTCAATTGCACTTGTTGAAGCACTTGTAGACATTTCTCGGACACTTAAACGTTTCACTTGCTTTGCAGCTTCAGCGAGAATTGGTACACTCGCGCTGCTTGTCATAGTACTTCGTTTTTGGGCTCGGTTCGCCACTGTTATCGATTGCTGCCTCAACGCCATGATTTTCAGCTTGGTACCTTTCAATTCATCCCAAATTTGTTCAGCCTGTTTGCGTTTAAAGGCTGCCGCACCTGCAACATCAACTTCCCATCGCCAAACACTGTTACCATCCATTTCAGCGGTTGCTAATGAGTCAAGACCATTTTTTTCAGTTGTTGGTTGCTGAGGTGGTGGAGTTGCGGACACACCAGTCGATAAACTACCCAGTTGTCGACCTTGGAAGTCCCAAGCGTACACTCCTTTATCACTCCCGCAAGTCAAAATACCACGAGGCTCGGCGACAATTTGTAGAGATCTTACATTTCCACGATGAGCAGTCCATCGGTGCGTACACACCACGTCCGATTCGTCCACATGAAGTTTCGTGGACTCTGGCTGAGTACCATTATCTACATGTTTGTTTCGAAGACGTTTTGCATTTTTGCCCTGTCGTAGAAAGCGTCGACGCGGATTGTACGACCTGTCTTGACGTGACGGCATATTTTCTTCACGAAAAGCTCGAACGTGGGCACCGACGATCAGCTTGGAGATATCGCACACGCTCAATTCTCCGTAAAAGCTCCCAACAAACATCAAAAACCTACCGCGATCAATACCTTCAGCTAGTTGGTCACCGCCAGTCTCATCATAAAATGTCCGACAGCAAGTGACTGCACTATGCAACTTTGCAAACGTTAAAGGTGACGATGGTTGTGGAGGTAAAACAGCTTCATGTGGTTGATTAGCGTCCGCTGAGGAAGTATCATCTTCACTTGCAGTAACTTCAAATTTAACGATCAGAGGATCAAAAGGAACTTCCGGTGTAGTTGAACTTTCATCGTTGGTTGGTTGTATCTCCACTGGAGAAACAGGTCGAATTGGAGTCATGTGGAAGGGGTAGAAACACAAAAGAAGCACTGTTGGTTTTGACGGAGTGATTCTCCACACGCAGACTTGGCCGCTTTCGTGACCCGACAAGAGCAGCGGATACGGCTCGATGAACTCCATTACGTTCACTTCGCTGGTTGTGTGAGAGTTCAATACTGCATGTGATGAAGTATTGAAAGAGACGCCACTTGTTGGTGGCGGTGGAGTGCACGTGTCTTCGAGGAGGAAATAAATGTAGTCCCAGATTTTGATAGTACCATCAGTGCAACCACTAGCAACGAGGCTGAGTGCGTGACAGTATGCAAGACACTTGATATCGCTCTCATGTGCATCGGTGATACAACGAAGAAGAACGCTTTGAGCTGCAATTCCTCCAGCTTTTGGTGCATCGTCATCATACAAACGAAGTGAACGATCCCATGAGGCTGTTAGTACTGTGTGATCTTCTTTGCAATACAGCAATGCCGACACTTGCTGCGCGTGGGGTGTCCATCGAGCAAGTACAGCTCCGTTTAGGTAGTTGACCACCGCGAGTTCGCCATTTTGCGCTCCCACGATAATTTTCCGCTGACGAGAATCAAGATCTACACAAGTGATGTCTGCGCCGACGAGTTCTCGGTAAGAGCGAAGTAAAGTGCCGGATGCAGCATCCCAAATGCGAATTTCACGGTCGGTGGAAGTTGCAATCGTAAGAGAAGCCTCGTTGTAAAGCACTGCGCTAGCTGCCAGCACTCGTGGTTTGATGCGTACGCGTCGAAGCAATTTCACTTTGTGAACCCCAGCGACGAGCAAACTTTGACCATTGTTTAGAACAGCCAGCGAATGTGCTCGCCACGGATACTTGCTCAGGTCGCTTCCCAGTCGAAACACTTGTAAACAACGACGACTGCTACTCAACTCGGCGTCGGTGCTTTCGACTGACAACACATTGGCCAACGTCCACCAACGGAACCAACCTTCGTCATCCACTGTCATACATTGATCGGCCAACATCCTTATACCAGAAACGCCAGCCTTGGTGCTTTTTAAAAGTGCAGACGCTGCAGCAAATGCAGCAGACGGGATAAGTTGAATACAACAAGCTGGTGAACCGTGACCCGAAAGACGAAAGACTGGGGTGGTAGCAAGCGCCGAAATCTCCCAACCAAAAACTTCGCAGTCGAAGCCAGCACTCATGAATACTTGAGACGAAAGTTTTACCATTAGACGCACTCCTCGACGGTGACCTTGTCGATACGCTCGAGTTTGCAGTGTGTGCGTATCCCAAAAGTAAATCATGCTATCCATTCCACAGGATAACAGAGTGTCGTCGTTGATAATTAGCAGGTCTTGCAGGAGATCAGTGTGCTTTTTCAGTGTAGTCACGAGTTGTACTTCACACGTTCCGTCGCCTTTCGACTCACTACGAGTTTTTGAGTTTCCTGCGTTTGCACTACTGCTTTGAGACCGAGTTACATGCCACACTGAAATCCAGAGATCAGCCGAAATTGAAAAGAGATGTTGCGTATTCGCACTCCATTCCAGTACACGTTGCGGTCGTGGTGTGTGCACTATTGCCAGTGGTCTAGGAGTCTCCATTGCACTCGTACTACACGCTGTCAACAATGTCGAGGACCAAAACGTGAGTTTCAAGTCACCTGCAGAGACTGCGAGCAGATCCAAACCAGCCAAATACTTGAGCGCTTGCACTGGAGAGCGCTCCGATCGCACTTCATCTTGGTCACGCCGATAGCCAGAGATATAACACAGCGGGTGGAACTTGTTCACCACTGGTAAACTCGGCGTGAAAGCGAATGTCGAATTGATAGCATCCTCGCCTGCGTTCGAGTCTGCACTTGCATCTTTTTCGCCAGCAGTTGACCCAGCACCACTTTCTTTTGCATTCTCTTCGTTCTCAGCAGGAAACAGCCCAGCAGGGTCTAGTAATTCAACTACAGGACGAGAACTTTCAAGTAGCAGTACACGACGGAATTCTGGGAGATACTCGATCCGTTTAGGAGGCCGATTCACCGCCGTGTCGACAAAGCGAGGGTGCTCTTCGTACTGCAGATCTCTCAATTGCGCTATCGTCCCAGCCACATCATCGTTGTCTCCACCTGACGAGCCCATACCTCCTTCGATGATAGCGCTCGTGAATTCCTCCCATTCCATAGTGCCGTCTCCATTCACATCCACTTGGGCGAACAGCTCCACTAGGTCTTCAATGAAGTTGACGACACTGTCCGGTTCCCAACTAACGCGGTCGAGCATGACGTTGACAAACTCTCGTAGTGAAAGTCCTCGTCCGGCTCGGTCAAAGTCATCTTTGAGTAACGTCAGGTCCTCGACCTGTAGACGAACCATGATACCCAAACATGCCTGATACTGCAACAACGCTGCTGCCATGGTACGATCCGACCAAGAAGATGAATGTTTTGCCTTGGAGAGGAATCACCGTTTCGTTCTAGAGCGGAGAGCGTCACGCCAGACACGTCGACCGGAGGAGTCTGTAAATTTAGAGGTCAACACCTCGCAACTTGGTCTCCAGTAAGTGAATTTCACTGCAAAATGCAACCAGCAGCGAATAATGGGCGTCCTCCACGTCCACGAGCTCATAAACCTTCTCAAGCTGCGTGGTCGACCATTTACTCGCCGTATGCAGGTCCCGTTCGCGCGAGTCCGAGAGCAGCCAAACTCGCCCATCAAGACCGAGACCAAGCTCAAACTCGACCGAAACGACCTCTTTCGGCATCGCAAGGGGCCTCAACGACAAGTAGTCGAATGGCACAGACGTCACCACGACCGAATTCAGCACGACCAGCACGCCCGACAAGTGCCAGTCAAGCTCGATACATGCAACTTGAAACCATCGCGTTCGCGATGGAAAGTCCGACGCAACCTTCTTCGGCTACTTGTCAGGCGTGTTTGTCACCTTCTGAAGCCGATGCACTTCGAGAAACGGACTCAACTGCGTTGCATATGAAGCTGCAAGCACTTCTCGAAATGTGGGGCGAAGAGCAACCGAATTTCCGATCTCCTGCTCTGTTTTGTGAGACCACTTTCAAACAGGCCAAAGGTGCGTGAAGCTCTGAATTTTTTGAAAGCTTTGAACCGATTTTTATTCTCATTGTGTTGTACAAACAGCGCTGGTAAGCAATATGCCTCATCCCAATGCGTTCATTTCATCCGTGGCATTTGCCTGTCTTACTCAAATGAGCTCAGCTTTCGACGAACAATATCCGTTTGTCAATAATGTCATCGATGAGCTAGGTGCTGCTGTTTATTCCAACTTCACTGAGTTACAACACCAAATCAAGCTCGATGATCCAACAAAACACCAGTCGGCATTCTTCTTCGAGCGTGGTAAACCTTGGTTTCAAGAATTGGTAGCTCAAAAAACGCGATGTCACAGTTTTCAAACCTCTGCAGATGCTTCCAAGAACGAAGTTCGTTTGCTTACGGAAATGCTCCAGGAAGCTCGAGCTGCTAATTCGACTGCCATGGCTAATGCCGCAACACTACGAATACCGTCTCAACGTGAAAAGCTGGACGAGTACTATATCCCTCCCGTCCTTCAACTAGCAGATTTGAGCTTGGAATCGCTGAGTGATGAAGTTTTGAAGGCTTTCACATCCATTTCAGATGCAGATGCTCGTCACTTGCTAGCTTTACTCCTGGAAAATGCAGTTGAAAGGGATATGCCGAAGTTACCCGACATGATGGCAGCGACGATAGGCCACATGAAAGGACAAGACCGACGAGATTTCTTACGGGAATGCTTTGACTATCTCACACCTAGTGAAATTCAGGATGCACTACATGATCGAGATGAAATGAATGACGACAAACGTTACCAAGAACTCGTCGATGACTTGCACGATTTACTGCAACTACATCCACAGAACGATGGCAGCGAGGCTCGATACAATCCTTCTGCTACAGTAGCTTTATTTCACTCAGAGGAAGCTCGCATTGGGAAACGAGTGCACGAATTAATTGAGCTTGTGGAAGATATAGCAACGGAGGTGTCCTTCTTTATGCCCAAACATCAATCTTTGTTTCCTGAACCGCTACTACAACGACTTCGGACGTATGACTGTCCAGTCAAACGATTGAAAAAGGAACATGAAATAATGAATCGACTGGAATCCGATGATGCAGAGAACCCTCAATGCGAGTGCATCTGCGGCCGACATCGACTCATTGACGTTGATGAGGGAGCTATCGAGGTGGAATCGATACTCGACACTCCTGTTGAAATTGAACCAAAGGAAGTTGATGACTCGAAGAAACAGAAACCACGCCGCAGATCTACACTAAAAAGACCCTTTTCAGCACCTTCAGGGCGTCGGAAGAATGCCATCAGCTACAATACTCGTTTCGGTTCTCCACGCAAATCCAGCGTGTCCATACACGTATTTCCTTTGGCAGAAGTTTGCCATCTACTGTCGGCTATTCTACATCTTCAATTCTCGCGAGAAGCAGCAGAACCAACGCAGAATTTTACAAATGGAGCAGTATCGATCCTCACATTTGATGACCGATTTGCTTTTTTGAGGCAAGACGCAGCGTTAACCACTTTCAAGACCCTAGCGAAGGACTTTTTGATTCGTAAATACGGTATCAAATCGATCGCTGTGATGCATACTTTGCAACTCGAACGTTCGTTGCTGCATTATTCCGCCAAGGATAACCACGTACGCTGTGAACTTTTTAGCTGGTTCTTCGGTGCTGACAAGGTTCGAGCCCATTCCAAAGACTTCGCTTTTGCATTTTACCAGAGACTGGTAAAGTGCATTTTGAATTTGTACGCAGTCAAGAAACCACCACGATCCAACTCAATCACCAACAGCACGCAACCAATGTCTCCACAGCCTCAGCCGCTGGTATACTCCACTTTAATCACAATGTGGACCGAGTGCATTGGAGACGGCGAACCGAGTAACCCTCGAATGATACCAGCGACACTTGTTCTCGAGGCTTGCAAACAAGTTTTTCCACCTGCCATGCAACGGAACAGCCACTTCACTTTGTTTCGAGAAAAGTTGTATCGCCGCAGCTTGGAGCAAAAAACAATTGAACTCGAGGATTTTTTCCGTGGAGCCATGACCGCTTGGCAACTTGTTTTCGATATTCAGATGCAAGATGCAACGAAGTCTGTCGAAGCTGTAGAAGAACTTGACTTGGATGAATTTGCGCGATGTCTTATCACGAATGGTTTCGAGTTTACGACTGGCGAACGACTGGAACTGTTTGATCTCTTGACCCAAGATTGCGATGAAAGCATTATCCCAAGCAAGAAAATGGTGCACTTCCTAATGGAAGCCAAACATTTGAGACCTGCATCTACAACGACAGCACTAACCTCAAACTAAAAAAAGGTTATCCACGAATTTGTTGTTTGTACCACAAGTTGATCGATAGGTATTTTGTTGTGTAGGAAACGTGTATATATTATTCCCATTGAATTTTAAATCGACCATGAGGACCGAAGGTGGGGCCTTATTAGCACCAATGCTCTATGGGGAACTCCGCTTTGCGAAAAGGATACACGATTCTCCGCGATATTTAACCGAAGTTGACAAAAGACTGGTTCAATCCTCCTAGTTGCTGCTGCGGTTGCTGTTGTTGTTGCTGCTGTTGTTGCTGCTGCTGTTGCTGCTGTTGCTGCTGCTGAAACCCTGCCTGGTTCATCTGCATTCCCATCGGGTTCATCCCCATCGGCTGACCCTGAAAACCCATCGGAGCACCTAAAAACCAAAATCAAACACAAAATAAAAATTATCACCAACTTCATACACCACCAGAAATCTGCTTCACGTACCCATCATCATGCCGTTCTGCGGCTGCGCCCCAAACATTTGATTCTGCATGGGGAACCCCATCATCGCATTAGGCTGCTGCCTCATCATATTGGGTTGTTGTGCCATCATATTAGGCTGTTGTACCATCATATTAGGCTGCTGTCCCATCATGGGGTTCATGAATCCCTGTTGTCCCTGCATCGGCATCCCCATGGGCATATTCATCCCCATGGGACGTGGGGGCATCATGCCCATGGGGTTCATCCCCACGCCGTTCATCTGCATGTTCATCATCGGTGCAGGAGCCATTCCTTGCTGAGGAGGGAACGTATTCTGCTGCTGCTGCGGCTGCGTGGACGAGCCAAAGCTCGCCATGATGTTGGCCATCTTGTTCACATGTTGGTCTGCAGGGTTGGGCGGTTGCGGCGCGAACGCGTCCTGGAATCCTGATTGGGCATTGCTGGAGCCTCCGAAAGACGCCCACTCGTCCTGTTTGGGCACAGCAACGGGAGCTGCAGCCACTGGAGCGTCCACCAAACTAGGAACGGGCTTGGCACCCGGCACTGGAGCACTAAACACGTCAAACGACAAGATGTCGTTGGTCACAGCTGCTTGAACTGTTGGCGTGGCTTCTCTAGAAAACGTCCGCGATCCATGACGTGATCTTGCGTCCCTGTCCTTCTCCTTGCGGCGTCCCTGACGTCGGTCGTCCTCTTCCTCGTCGGAGCTGCTGTGTTTTTTACGGCGTCCCTCGTTTTCTTTCGGGGCGTCCCCAACGAAGCGTTTCCTTTCGTACTTTTCGCGGATCCACAGCTCCTTCTCCCGCACGGACGAATGTTCCGTAGGGATGCGGTAATCCCGCGGGACGTTGGCTTCGTAATAACTTTTGGCGCGCCCGTTGCCCCATCGCTGCATTTGTTGCACTTGGTCCGCAGTCCACGAGTCCAAGTTCACACTACGTACGAAAGTTAAATGCACCCCCAGACTGCGGTGGATGCCCGAGCACGCGATGCAGATGAAGACGCCGAGGTTGATGGAGGCCCAGCGAGGCCCGCGGCAGCCGCAATCGGCGCAGAACTTATTCTCCTCAAGCTTCATGAGCTCGTTCAGCTGCTTCTTGAGCTTCGTCTGGTCGTCGGGCGCGCGTGCAGAGCGGCTCATGGTGAAAAGGGTA
>KV742888.1:7949-20632 GCA_000468175.2 Phytophthora cryptogea
GTTAAAACATTTCAAAATTCTAAAATTAAGTTCGGTTTCAAAACAATTGGCTACAAAAAAAGTCAGTAACAGATGCAATCATTTCATTACAAGAACACGCGATGGAGAACGACGACGCCTTCCTGGTCGAAGTCACGGGCTTCCTGGACGCTGCAGAAGCTGAAGCGACGGACAGCAACCTCACGACCGACGACTCGCTGCTCCAGGCCAGTCACCAACTGCTAGCGGAGACGGAGGAATTGCTCGCGTCCTGCAGTCCAGATCAGGAAAAAGACGTTCCAAATAAGAATTTATCATCTGAAAAACTCCAGATTTCAGATCAAAAGCGGCGTGAAATTCGGAACACCCAAGCGGCGACACGCCGACTGCGTTATCGTCAAAAGTTAAAACATGAAAAGGAAACGTTGCGTCAACAAGAAAGTGAGTTATCACTCGAACTGATCCAGTTACAAGCGGCTCAAGCGCTGAAAAGAAGGCAACAGGCTGGGAATTTGGCCTTGGGTGCCTGGAGAGCTGTCGCTGTGAGGCAATTAGAGCGGCGACTGGAGGCCGAGAAGCTCCAGAAGATGCTACGGGCTGAAGTCGTTGGACGCTCGAGACTCATTCATGAGATGAACCTCATGCTGAACGAACGGCTGCAGTTTAATCAGTCGGAGAGACTTATCACGTGTGAAGTGGTGACAAGCAAAGAGGGCAATGAAACGGGGTTGCTCGAAACTTTGCTGTCGGAGGTGGATGCTTTGTACGCTCAGACGGATGACGTTTTCACGGGGTTGGAGTTCAAATTATCGGATCCACTATCGTACAATTTGACGCAGAAATCGGACCAAGGCGTTCTATACTTTGATAGCGCTGATCGAATGGAATTCCCGTACGGATTCGAACAAGCTGCTGATGCTATATCGTCGGTGATGATGTCGGACTGGGATATTGATATGGAAACCGTCGAGCTGAATGTTGTGAAAGACACGCTCAGTATGAAGTATCAACTCAAGTACCAGTTGAGCCAGGAACATACCGCAAACTTTATCATCTGCGGTTCGGCGAAACGATTTCAAGAGAAGAATCGCTGTGTATTTCTGTGGCGGAGTCTAACGGAAGGACAAGGCGAGTTTGAAGGACTACAGTCAGATGAAACTACGTGGATGGTTGTACGCCCGTCATTTTGCAGCGCTGAACGCTCTTCAGTTTTGGAGTGCTATTCGCGTCTGGTGCCTGTGGAAGTCGCCCCATGCAAGCAAAGCGTTAACCTATTTATGAAGATTATTGCAAAATCAGGTGAACAGGAGACCAAGGAGCTGACGAGAAGGCTAGAACAAATGATGGTAAGTGGAGCGTAAGTATGGTGGTGATCTCAGGCTTCCGTATCTCGAATGCGATCCCTCCTTAAACACTTGCCAATTTTGTCCCGTTGGTGTTCTTGACAAGACGATGGATTAGCTCGTCTAGCTACTGTGTAAGTTCGACAACTTGAGTTTGCAGGGAGTCTCGCTCTTGTTTCATCCTTTGTCGGTAGGCTTGTCGTCGCTTGGTCTCTTTGGCGCGGAAGGAATCAAACGCCAGGTCTCGTTTCTTGCGTCGGCCTCTGGTACAAACTCGCTTCGGACGTGTTCCGGAATGAATCTGCCCTATTGCATTAGGGTCTGGGGAGGAATCTGTGTCTTCGTCTTCGCCCGACTTGGCTGAGACTTCATCCGAGCTTAGCAGCAATGTTTCTGGATTCAGCTCCAGTTCGACGGGCTCGTTTAGCTTCAAGTCCAAGTCGAGCGCATTGGTTCTCAGAAATCCATCGAGCCCCACCAGGAACGACGTGTGCGATGAGGCTAAATCGGCCATCTCCTCAATGCGGTGTGAGTGATCCACTGGTCGATATGGTCTCCGACGAGATCTGTTTACGGTTATCAATGATAACGCGGGGTGCATCACTGTCGGCAGACTGTGCTTGTTTTTTTTTCTTCTCCCGTTTGTCGCGTACAACCCATGCATCGACCTAGTGTAATGGTGTTTACGTGTCTGACCGATAGCGTGGCTCCGAGCTGTTCCAGCCTGTTGACACGAAATCTCTCCAACTAATCTATCGAGCCACCACCCGGGTGAACTGGGAATCGCACAGCAATTGTATTCTGTATGTCCTCCAAACCACGATATTCTGCTCTATCAACTTGGCGATACGGTTGCCGTGTGATCTCCCACAACGCCAAACACGTCCTCTTATACTCGAACGGCACGTGAAGCACACCAAGATATTTTCAAAGTAATCTGTATCTCCATCTCGCTTCTTTGGGGGCTTCGTACTCAAAAATGGCCCCGTCATTGGCGCCACCTCACACGATTGAAAGACAGCATCGGTCTTGGCATACATGATGTCCAGCTCATCAATATACGCTTCAAAAAGGTTTTCATCTCCTGCGTCAAACTTCTTCAAACTCGATCTTTCCTTTTCAGCATTCGACGCGTCCTCCACCTCCTTCAAACGCTTGTGCAGCATCGTCTCTCAATCCTGAAGTAGTTCTCTCCGCCGCTTCACCGCCAATTTCAGCTTCTCTTGCTGTGCCTCCGACACTCGACGGCCTTCCAATTGGCACATAGCAATTGCTCGCCACGCGGACTTGCCACTGCCATTTTCAGCTGTGCGTCTCTGCTGCAGTTCTTCAACTCTCGCTGCCATTTCCACCTCTTGGCACCGCAGCGATTGCCACTCCTCATTTTGTCGCTTCCTGTATGCATCTCGCCGTTTGCCAGTCTGGAGATTCCGATTCACGCGCTTTCGTCTTGCTGACTTAGAAACTTCCGTTCTTCTTCCACTGACCTTACGGTACACGTGGTGACGTTATCCTCGGATGTTTCATCTGAGACAGAACCAGTTAACGGAATAGATGCTCTGACGTCCACTTCGTCGTCGAGGAACCCGGAGWTGTCGGACAGGAACGCAGCCACGAGGGTAGCGTCGGCCGCTAACTTCTTCGGCATCTCTCGGTTTCCCTATTAAGTGCACACGTCAGTGAAGTACAGTAGACGTTATCATTTTTGCAGAACAGAAAATATGCCATAACGTAGGTTATCAGCACTCAATTGCAAGTCTGGTACGTAGGTTCACATGGATCACCAGGCAACTTGATTGTGGGCTGTAGATCATAATCAGTCGCAGCGAGTGCAAACCCCCTGTACAACTGGATACCACGAATGTCGCTTTTTTTCGTGTTTGCATTCCTTTCGTGTTCTTGCACATACCGTATGCGTTTCCACAGGATACGGAACCCTTCCTTCGTCGTATAAACCCGTGCAAAATGGTGTTTCCTTGTCATCATCTTCAACAAGGAATCAAATTACGCGACCTCCTCAGCATCTGCGAGTCTCTCTTTTCAGAACCAAAGCAGCACCATGGCAGAAGACGACCACTTCCTCTCCAGATTATCGGGTTTCCTGGCTGAGTGCGACGTTCCGCCAACTTTCGAGTCCACTTCATCACCAACCGGTCTGTTTGTGAACTCCGTCGACTTTTTAGTGGAGACCGAGACGTTCCTCTCGTCTCTGCCGTCACCAAAACCCGACCACGAGACTTCAGAAGATGGACAGAATGTCCAGGAAGACGTTAATTCACTGGCAGCTAAGAAACGAGAACTACGCAATGCGCAAGCAGCTAAAAGACGACTACGGTACCGTCAGAAGCTCAAAGGAGAGAAGGAGACGCTGCTGCAACAAGAAATCGAGCTGTCTAGAGAGTTAAACAAGTTACAGAGAGCTCAGGCCGAGGATCAGAGCAGTGGGGTGGACAGAATGGCGCTGGGTGTGTGGAGGGCAATTGCCACGAGGCAGAAGGACAGACGATTGGAGGCGGAGCAGACACAGCGACAACTGCGAGTCGCAGTGATTGGCAGAGCGAGGATGATCCATCAGATGAACGCGCTGCTGCAGAGACCAGGTGGAGCTACTTTTAGTGGGGGAGGAGACGGAGCAGTGCTGTTTAAGACGTTTCTTGGCGAGCTGGACGTGGTGTACGCACAAACGGACCAGGTGATGCAGGAAGCGGAGTTTCAAGAGTCAGAGTTTCGAGGGTCTTCACGGATGGAGTACAAGCCGAAGCGAACGTGGAAGCAAGGCGTGGAATTGTTTGACAGCGCTGATAGAATTGTTTTGCCTTTTGGATATGAAGAGACGTGTCGTGCCATGTCATTGGTGATGATGACAGACCCAGAGCTTCTGCGCTACAATGAAAATCCCCAAGAACCGGAGGACACGATCACTGTCAAGTACGATGTTAAGTGCCCACTGGAACCTGGTGATACGTCGAAACTTGTGGTCCATGCGGCTATAAGGAGATACAAAGAATCTGGCCGATTAGTATTTGTGTGGCGTGCTCTGAACGAATGCGAAGGTAATTTGTCTGGGTATCACACAGATGAAACTGGTTGGCTCGTGTTGAGGCCGCACAATGATAGCGCTTCATCGACTGTGCTTGATAGTTATGTGCGCTTCGTGGCCATGAGTGTTGGTGCTTCGTCTGGAAACAAAGCTGACGTCGACATGGATCGCTTTACGAAGCTGGTTGCAAAAACGGGAGAGGACGATGTCAACGAGATGATGCAAATGCTGGAAAAGCTGCTGGTCGGGGATGTCCGTGGTAAGGTTAGCAGTCGATTTACAGGTTCTTAAAAATAATGACATTCGTGCTTTTGAAGGTGGATCCTCAACATACGTAGGATTCCTAAAAAACAATATTTTACAAACGAGAACAACCAGAAGGATTGAATTATTGTCAAAAATATTTGAAGTGCGATATGCTGTAACGACTTAACATTCCCAATGCTCCAAGTGAGGATATTGCAAGCTGGGGTATGTACAATGATCGCAACAATGCAGGCGATGTAAGCGTATACTTCAAGCAGCAGGGCTGAGAGTCAAAACGATAATAACAGTTTACTTCACGGTAATAGAGGCTTTTCAGAAGCACCGATCAATGAAATCACGTAGCTATAAGCACGTAGCGTCTTTTGCTACGTGCATCTGAGATAACGTAGCTGCTTCAGAGCTACCGGTCTCAAAAATACGTTTCAAAAACACGTATCCCCGCGTCTACTGTAGAGTTTCTTCGCGTAGGTGTAGGAGGAGCTCAAGAAGGCCGTTTTTGTAGCAAGGTGAGAACTTGGACGTACTTGGACATCTCTAATTCCCCAATACTGCACCTTGAAAGCGTAAGTTTACCTCGAATAGCTTCTTATTGTTTTACGAGATTTTGAATTTACAAAAGCGGTAGGAGAGCCCTCTTACCGTTCGACGGAAGCCAAAATCGTGTACGTCACCCAAAACCAAATCGAGGGCTGCGTTACGTGTTTTACCTACCGTTTTTTTTTTCTTCCAAAATGCGGTGCTTCTGAAAGCCTCTAATTGCTGCAAGGGTACACATCTTTTTGGCATTCTTAAAGCGCACCTTTCACTGAAGGAATTCGGTACTAATTTCAATCTTGAATCAAAAGAGAATCCATCATGCGCGCAATCGCCCCAGCGTCCTCCTCGGCGGAGATCACGACTAACTTCGTGAATTGATAGGCGTCCACCTCGTTTACGGATTTCTTTCCGATATTCATTGGTATGAAGCGCACGAAAGTCTCCATAACGGTAGGCATCATCGACGATTCGTCTTCATCTGTGGGACGTACAATGCACCATCCACACTCATCGGAATGCATCCCAGCACATTCCCCCTCTCCGTCAGATAGAGCTCGCCACACAAGGATCATCCTTGTAGCTTCTAAATATCGGCGTATCACAAACACAACCATCATATCCACTGGTTCTCCAGACTCCCCTGGGGGGTGTAAGCGGAGCTTGACAGCAATAGTGTTGTGTGGATCAGTAACACCACTGTAGTGGTGTCGACCACGCTGGCGGTATACTTGAACCATCGACTGCCACATCACAGTGCAAGTCTCCTCAAAGCTGAATGGAATAGGTAGAACATCCACGTTGTCGACGTACACCATGCTCCCATCTCGTTTAATCTCTGGTTCCTTCTTACGGAACGTGTGAGACACATCTCTAATTCCAGAGCCTCGAAACATTTCATCCGTTTTTGCATGTAGAACATCTAGATCATGCAAAAACTCCTCAAAAAGAGCTGCATCGTCTGCAGTAACTTGCAAGCTGGGTCTTGGAACAGTCTTTGTCACTGAAGCAGTACGATCGCAATGTTCTCGCATCATCTCAGATATTTCTTGGATCACGCTGGCTCGACCATTAACAGCATTTTCCAACTGCTGCTGTTGCTTTTCCACCACCACGCGACCTTCTTTTTGTCTCGCAGCAATTGCTCTCCACATTGAACCAGCTGAATCCCCACCACTGAGTGATTTTAGTTTCTTTCTGGTGTGTTGGAGATACTTCAACTCTTCGGCTAAACTTTTCTCTTCTTCTTGCAGCATTTGCCGCTCATTTTTCAATTTTTCTCGATACTTGAGTCGCCTATCGGCTGTTTGTGGCTTTTTACTCGATTTCTCTTGATCAACCAGAGTCTCCAATAACAATGTCTCTTGAACTGTAGGTTCATCGTCCAAGAATGCTCTTAAACTGTATGTAGGGCTGCCAGGCGGATGCAAGGCCTCAGTCTCTGCAAGTAGCTCGCCGCTGTCCAGGAATAGGTCCGTTGTAGTCTCCTCCACCTGAATTGCGTCCTGGAAAGCCTCGTAGTCGTCCAGAAGGCCCGTCACGTCCGCCAGGAAATCGTCATCTTCCTGGTCCATTTTCTGGTAAAATAAGTTGTTTTGTGTACAGTAAAATTTATATTATAACATACATTTTATTAAAATTATTATTTAAAAATGTAGAAATTCTACATTTCTACAGTAGAATACAATGCAAATGACTTCGAAAGTACATTGTATGTTGCTCCAGCATACATGTAAGATTCGTTCAAAAGTTTTCTTCATTCATGAGCCGGTTGAGCTCTTGGAAAATCTGTTGTTGGTCCTCATGAATCGTTTCCTCCAGAATCTCGTTGAATTGTTTAACGAGGAATGGCAATCGAAGTGCAGCTGCGTAGTGCATGGGAGAACGGCGGACGTGCATCTCCAACCAAGTTCCAGCTTGAGAGGTAGCTGGTTTCAAACGGCACCAACCAGTTTCGACCGAGTGCATGCCTTCAAAATGCCTTTCGCCCTCGACGAAGATTTTCCACACTATGACCATACTATCGGTCTCGCAAAAGCGACGTTGTACAAGACGTTGCTGAATGGAGTCGATTGCCCCAGTGCGAAGCACTTTTGAAATACGATACTTGACAGCAAACGTATTGTTCGGATCCTCCACACCCTCGAAAACGGTTCGATCATGGCAACGGTGTTTCAAGTTCGCCAAACGCCAAAAACTCTCACACATCCGTTCAAAGTCAAATGAATGAAGTCTCTTGCGCGCATGTAGGAGCTGACGGACGCTGTTGTTGGCTTGGTTCGTGACCGTCCAATTCATGGCACCTTCAGCCATTGTGTGCACTCCGCAGGCACGAAACACTTCATTGATTTGAGTATAGTTCGCGTCCAATTCGCGCAGGTAGACGCCATACAGTGCAGCATCGGGTGACTGGATGCGATGGAACTTCGAAGACAACGCAGCAGATGCCAGTGCCTTGGATGCAATTCGTTTAAAAACAAGTTTACGAAGATCCTTCATTAGTTTCGTTTGGACATCGATGACACTATGAAGTCGCTTTTGCTCCGCCCGTGAACGCCTGAGCGACTCCAATTCCCAAAGCGCAACAGTTTTCCACGCGTCGGCACCACAATCAGTACTCAAAGAGGCAGCCTGGCGATTCACAGCTTTCCGACGAAGAACATTCTGCTTTAACCTGGTCAGCGTCATCACCAAGTTTTCGACCTCAAGTCGGAGTTCATCGCGTTCATCCTTCAGTCGCTGGCGATAGACTCGTCGTCTTTTCGTTTCTCGGTCGCGCAGACGCTCTAGTTTCTCAACATTTTGTTGCTCCTTGTCGTCGTTTCTGCTGCTCTCTTCGTGAAATGCCGTCTGACCAACATCCTCATCGATGGAAACCGTGTCAACAGGTAAAATGTCAAGAGGAAGAAGATCCACAGGAGGAAACTCCAGCAAGTTTGAATCCAGAAACCCGTCCAACTCGTGAAGAAAAGCTTCGTCAGATGCCATGAAACTTGTGAAAGGAGACAATCGATTCTGCTTGGACAGAATGAGCGTGGGTTACAACCTACAGCCGTAATCTGCTTGCCCCATAATCAAGAGATAAACCTAGCGACATGACAACTGGAATGTTGAGGGAAGGTAAAGACGAAACTGGCAGTGGGATTGGAGACTACCAAGTGCATCATGACAGTCCACGAGGTGGAGGACGAATCGTTCCTGTCGGACCTGGTTGATTTCTTCAAAGACTGCAACGATTTCGAACCTTCCAATGAGTTTCCATCCAGTCATGACGCCACGTCCGACTTGTTGGTGGACAGCAACGAGCTCTTAGCGGAGACTGAAGCGTTGCTTGCCTCCTATTCCGCCAATTCGCAGTTTTCTAGAGCAAATACGCCACCCACCACTGGAAACACATTAGTTGCAGTTAAAACGACAAAAAAGACGTCCGTAGAGCAACGTCGGGAGATCAAGAACGCTCAGGCAGCCAAGAGGCGACTCAAGTACCGGACGAAGCTGAAAAATGAGCGACAGATGCTGAGAGAAGAGGAAAAATGTCTGTCGGAAGAGCTGAAGTACTTGCAACATGCAAGGAAGAAGGCTAAGTCGCTCAAAGAGAGAAGTTTTACTGCACCAGTGTGGCAAGCTCTCGCGACGAGGCAGATGGAAGGGCGAGTGGCGGCAGAAGACCAGCAAAGACTGCTGAAAAAAGCGGTGGCACATCGATCACAAGTCATCATGACAGTTGGAGAAATGATGCGGCAGCGCCTGTGTACAGCGAATGTTCCGGCGATATGCGCAACCAACGAGGAGCCGAGCTCTTCAGAGCTGAATGCGGACGATGTGGAACTTTTTGAGGATTATCTGCAAGACTTGGACGCGGTTTACTCTCGAACTGATGAAATGTTCGAAGCTTGTGGCATTGAAGACTTTCCGGTGATGCCTTACACATTGGGACCCGAGAGAAAGCAGGATGGAGACGTGGGGTATATTGAAAACGTGGATGTGCTACTCTTTCCGTTCACGTTTGAACAGACCTGCTCTGCGATGTGGGAGTCGATGGTTCGTCTTCATCGACAGCAAGGACGGCACCACTACGCTGGCGTTATCGATCTTGAAAACACGTTTGCTGTGAAGTTCCATCTTCAATGTCCAAGAGAAGACGGAGATCCTGTCAAGATGATGGTTCATTTGGTGATGCGCAGGTACTTGGAAGCCGAACGTATGATCCTAGTTTGGCGCGCTTTATCTGAAGGAGAAGGCGAGTTCAGAGGGATGCATTCCGACGAAACAGGATGGTGTGCTGTACGACCGATTGATCAAACCGGTAACGAGGACTCGCTATTTCAGACTATGATGCAGACATTTGTGCGCTTTATTCCCATGAACGTGTCAAATAGTTATTCTGATGAAGCAGAACAGTTTACCAAGCTAGTCGTGGCATCAGTGGAAGAAGATGCCGGGGATATCGCGCGCATGATGGATTCTCTTCTTCTTAATGATCTACGGGACGAGCAGTCTGCGCAAGTAGTGTCGAAGAAAATCATTTCAATCGTTTCCAAGAAGAAATAAAACAAGAACAGCGTGCTCTTGAATGCCGTCGCTGAAGATACATGCATACGGATTACACTGTACTACATGTACTACTACGTACTTCGAAGTACTACGTAGTAATATTTTGCTAGAAACCCAGATTGATACTAATAGTAAATGAAAAATACTTAAGTCGTGTTGCTGTTATCTGCATCGTCCTTACATGAATGTTTACAATTCCGGCATCAACTCAAGCATGCAGAGCATCTGAAGGCCATCTCTTCCTCGATAGCACTACCCATTGTGGACTTCGACAAGGACACGATGGCGGTATTAGCAAACACGTTCGTAAAATTAATGTACTCGTCTGCTGAGAGAATGAACAAGGCATCACCAGGCAGAACCACCAGACCGATAATCGTGCAGTTTCTTGCAGTATACTTTACTAGAATCCCACCGATGTCAGATTTCCGTCATCATCAAATTGCAAGCCGTCGGTTGCAAGGGCATCGTCCAACAAAAGTCGCTCCATCATGCGCTCGATCTCCAGGTTGTCTTCAACTCCAGTTTTGACCAACAACTCTTTAAACTGGTCCACTCTTCCTTCTTTTTCAGATGTACCGTCCTGAAAATGCATCGGGACTAGTCGAATGCACGCTTGTACGAGCGTCGTGGTAGGATCAGCCAGCTCGTTAACGCCACTAATTGGTGAGTGAACAATACACCATCCCGTTTCGTCCGAATTCATCCCGGGGAATCCGCCATCCGCCTCTGAAAGTGCCCGCCATACCAGCACCAGGCGATCCTTCTCCATGTATTTTCGAGCAACATGATACGTCTGAAGATTAAACACTTCGACATTATCCCGTTGGAGAGGCGAGCAAAACTGAAGGGCTATGGAGTTTTCAGGGTCGGGTAGACCGTCATACACCCGTCTTCCCTTCTGTCGATGAGGTACTGAAGCCAACTCCCACACTGCATCACATGTCCGCTTAAAATTAAACGGCACTCTGCCCACTCCGATCGTCTCAAAGTATTCGGTGTCTCCATCCATTTTCCTCGTCGGTTCTCCACTCAAGATCCCTCCAGGCGTAGATGTGACCCCAACTTGTTGAAAAACTTCCTCCACCTTCGCATACAAAGCGTCTAAATTCTCAAAGTACGTATTGTACAAAGTGGCATCTTTCGTCCCCAATCTCGCCTTCTTCTCCAAAACCTCCGGAATCTCCTCCGTCAATTGCTCCACTTCTCGAACTCTTTTTCTTAAGACCGTCTCCAAATCCTGAATCATCACAGCTCGACTGTTCACAGCTGCTCGTAGTCTCTTCTGCAGGATTTCCGCCTCTCTCCGGCTCTCAAACTGCCTCATGGCGATTGCTCTCCAGGCTGCAAGAGCTAAAGAATCTCCTGGAGAACTTTGCATGTCTTGAATCTTCTTCTTCTTCTGCAACGTCTCCAATTGGTCACTTAAAACCTCGTCTTGATGACGTAAACTCGCCCATTCCGCCTTAAGACGGCGGCGATAGGCGTCTCGACGTTGTCCGGCCTTCTCCTTGGCCGCTTTCTCTCTTAAGTCCGTCTTATTTACGGAACCACTTGACTGCAGCGACTGCAGTAGCGCGTCCGTGTCCGCGAGAAGCTGTTTGCTGTCCAGTTCTTCCAGCTTCAGGGCGTCCGTATGCTGTCCTGGACAGGATAAGAACCCGCTGACGTCGTGTTGGTACTCGTTCCCCGCCATTGAAAATGAAAAAAGAGAGTTTTTCTTGTTCTTCAGATGATTACGCCTGAAATTGTAAGTAACGTACGCTAATCAATTTGTGACACATACAAAGTTCAAGATATTTTTGAGTGTTAGAGAAGAGAAAGCCACAAACACGTAGTTCCCCATTTCTACAAAGGGGACATCGCACAGATGTTGGGAACTTTGAGTATGTACAGTATTCGCAGTGGACGGAGGTGATTGAGTGCAGACCAGAACGTCAAAGGATGCAGTTGTGGTGCTACATTCCAGCTGTATCAAAATTTTGATTTCGTCGATCACGTTGTAATTATCTTGGAGAATCTGCCGAAACATCGGAACAGGAGATGGCTCAGTTGATGCAGTGTATGGGACGCACGGGAGAAGAAAAGTCAAATTGGTTTCGTTGGGTTGAGGCGGAGACAATGTCCGGCGGCGAATGCTTGAAAAGATATGTTGAAGTGGATAAGTTTTGATGAAGCGAGCGATGACATTGCTTGAAGTTTTATGGAGAATTCGTACGGCGGTCTGAATGAAGAAGAGAGGTGGCGTGAGCTGGTTCAACAGAAGTGGCAAAATACATTTCTCAATGGCATTAGCAAAGTCGAGGAGATTGTGTGGCTGCCATGTAAGAAGCGTGTGCTTTAGTGTCAAGTTTCAACCTGCTGAAAGTTCAATTATGATGTCTTGTTTGTGGCAAGTGATATGTGGCAACGCGAACGTCGTNGATATCCTTATCGCCGAAAACTGGAAGGGTTGTTTTTTATCTGAAGACCAGACGTCTCTTTTGAACGTATTCATTCAAAAAGTGCGATCGATTGTAGCTCGGATACTTCAGCATGGAAAGACTTTGACAACTGAGGCTTAGACTCATCAAGAAATGTTGACGGAAACCCGGATGTGCACGCATAATGATATTTCTGCTATTACTGTGGCGAATGCATACAGCAGTTGTGTTTCACGCGACATGGAGACTTCGGAATGACATTAATTTTCGAGACACTGAAGCTGACGCCCCAAACATCTTGAATTTAATTAGTTCTTTCCAGAAACACTACATGTTTCTCTATCAGCATTCATCGGAGCTACATTGTGATCGATCATCGCAGGTACTGATGATTCGAAGACTGGGTTTTGATCCTCCAAAGGATGAACCTTTGTCGCCACCCCCAACAGCAAATTTGGTCTCCGCAGCTGTAAAGTACCTCATCAATTAGCATAAGATAGACTTACAGACGAGAAACCCACTAACTAGTTAATCGAATCATTT
>KV742889.1:5883-19398 GCA_000468175.2 Phytophthora cryptogea
TACAATGTCGAAAGCAATCTGCTCGGTTTGAAATGTAAAAAATAAGAAACAGGCCGAGTTCGAATTGAAAGGCTCGAACAATGGACAAGACTTTGGCGATGAAGACAACGGTATCGCTGTTGGTGCTCGTAAGCGCTAGCAGCGGCGTTTGGTCTTCAGTATTAACAGACCACGACGTATCCAGCCGTAGTGTTGCCAGCTTTTTAACCGAGCGAGCAGCTTGGCAGCCAATGTGTCTCTACACTTTCGACGACACTGGTATCGGGAGTGGGCGTACGATCCCAAACCAAGTTCCAGGCGATGTGTGTCCATTTGATGCCCTCCAGTCAGACAAGGAACTGGTGACGAGCTTGAACGCAGCATCTACATTCTGGCAGCTCGGAGTCCATCTGGCAGAAGACCCAAACAATGACACAAAGCGTGTGCAGCTTTCATCAATTAGCTCAGTCTCAGCGCGTGACTTCTTCATGATGGCGGCTGTGAACAACAACAGCGTTAGTGGAGCTGGGGTGACGTTCGAAATGGTGATACGACGACGACGGAAGAGCAACCGCAGCATGACGCTGTTCTCCATTGCAAATGAGTACAACAATTGCGTCGACCCTGGCTTCCGTTTGGACGTGAATGAACATCAAGTTCTTGCATTTATCTACTTCCTCCCGGTCTTAGAGGAAAGTGGGGAAGCAGGAGTGGAGGCTTGCTATGAGCAAAGACTTTTTTCAGTCGACAACTCCGCAGTCTGCAAGCTTCCACCCGTTCTTGATCCGGCGGAGCGCACTCCACCTGTTCAGATCATCGTCACCTTAGACCCGTCAAGCGAAAGAGGTCTGTGGAAAACCGACTTCTACATGAGTTACACAGACACTGAGACCATGCAGCGAGTGAATTGTGTAGTGCATGATGAACAGCGCCCACCAAACCCCGAGTTGCTTTACAAACTCATTGAAGGCCGATACCAGTTGCACATAGGCAACAGTCCACGCAATGTTAGCTCACCACGAGAACGAAAACATTTGGCCAAAGCGCGAAGTATCCAACCTCTTGGAAACACCAGTAGCTTGAATTCTACAGAGCGACTTCGAGTTATGCTAAAGCAGAAGCTGGCGAGTATCACGGGACCACGACTACCCAAGGCCATGCGAATATTCGGTGACAACTCGCTCACGTTGCACATTTTGGGGATCACGTTCCCTCCATTGAGCGAAGACACTCCGTTAGCTTACCTCCGTAGCAAAATGGCAGACATCAAGGAGCACTATGGCGACCAAATAGTCGATTACTTGGTGAATTTGGTGCAGCAAAACTCGAGAAGTTCCGTTATGGTGAAGCGCCCAGAGGAATCGAGCAGCCATAAATTTGATTTCTTGCCAGATTTGGGCCAAAGCAGCACGGAAGGAGACGAATTTTCCAGAGCTACACTGTTCCAAGGTGCAGATGGAGCTACATTTGACTTATTCCACTTTGCAATTTATCAACGCGTAGTGTCCGAGGATCAGGTGGATTTAATCGCGAGGCAATGGCTGCTACCGTCCCGCCAATTTCCATCTTTGCAGCAAACTGTGCGAGTACCTGAAGATTCACTTACAATGCTGAACCTCACCATGTTGAATGGAGTATTTAATGACATGGTTCTGGAAGTTCGTGGTCTACCAGAGTTTGGGCAGCTACTGCTGTTTCCCAACAAAACTGTCATAACACCCGACAACAAGGATGCGTTCCGAAAACTGGCAGCAGAATACCAGAGCAAAATATTTTTCCGACCAGAACCTGGTCAAAACAATGAAAATTTACCATTGCCGAACCCCGTGGCGTTCTCTCGGAGATTGAAGCCTTACGCCACCATCACGTTTGGGATCGCCGATAGTTTATCGTCGCGGAGCGTCAACACAAGTGAAGAAGCGAAAATTGACATCTACGTGGATCCAGTGAACGACGCGCCACGACCGCGGATTCTTGAGTGGGAAGTTCCTGTTGCGATTGATGTTCCAGTTCCTTTGAGCCTTGATGGCGACGACATCGATGGAGCTCCTGTAACGGTAGCACCACACGTTGAAACTAGTGATGCAGCAGATTTGTTATCGAGTTTTACGTTCACGAACACAACCGATGACACGATAAGCCTCCAGTGGCTACGAATTGTTGAAATGCCGAGATTTGGCAAGTTGTTCGACTGCAACTCAAGTTGTGATACGCTGGAGTTTGGCAGAAACAAAGGATTCGAGTCTCTAGAACCAACTCGAATCTACCGAAACAGCGTGGAAGCTACAAACGCGACACATTCGACCAACTTGTTGTACGTTTATCGTGGATGGGGGCAACATAGGAAAACACAGGGCAGGAACGCGTCAAGCATTGTTGATGAACTGCGATACCAATTGTCCGATGGGGATCGGGGAGTCTTCTCTCATACCGCCGTGGTCAAATTTGTGTTGGTGAACGATATGAACAGAACAAGAAGTGATAACGTACTTACAAGTATCAGACTGGAGGAAGACTCCTGTAAAATTGTGAGTCTTGGGGCGATAGACCCTTTAGCAGCATTTTTCAACTACAGAACCCGGTTGGAAATCACCGTTTTTCCTCATCATGGAGAGCTCTACCAGTTTAATCCCAGCAGTACTGTGGACAGTGAAGCTAACCTTACTAATTTGTCACTCGCGTCCATCGAAAGTCACATCACGGCCACCAATGCGATCGTATCAGACAGTTTGGGTCGGGTTATCTATGTGCCCAAACTCAATTACTTTAATTTGGAGTCACCTACCGCTCTTGAAGCCTCCGACGTTGACTTCTTCGAGTACCAAGTTCTGAGTTTTACACAACTTTCAAACGATTCGTTTGCGGTGAATGAATACTCGCCCTCTGCACAGTTTTCTAATGGTTCTGTTGCACGAAGAGTGCTGTTAGAAGTTGTCAACGTACCGGACGCTCTGATTGTGCTGCCACCATTGGTTTTTACAGCAAACAAATCGCCAAGTGGTGAAGCTGTGCAAACTCCAGTAGCTTTCGAAGACCCTGACAGATCTGATCCTAGTGAGCAGTATCAAGTAAATCTCGAGGCAGCAGACGGCACATCGGAATTTAAGCTTGGGTTTGCCATAACAGATGATGATATCATGAAAATCTGCCCGCTTGAACGTCCATGCTTACTCAATTGCACAACTAACGGGACGCGTTCCAGAGTTAACTCGACCGGCACCGAACTACAGTTTTACATTTCGACGCAGCTCTATGATCCGTCACATATCCAAGTGGCAGGCACGAAAAATGCACTCAGCACAGCGCTCTCTGCGCTTACATTATCGGCCTTCTCTCCTGGTATCGAACGCAAGTCAGAGTTTACATTATGGGTGAAGCGCGTTGGTCCTGGCAACGAAAGTGGTGCAGATTCACTGCAAACGGAAGCCACTTTCACGATTATTTTCCCGGCCGATCATCAGCCAGATTCAAGCTCTAGTGAAGACTTGTTTGCGGCGGCGAGTTCCCAACTGGGGCGTTATATATCGACCTTTTTGGTTCTTGTACTGGGCTGGCTTGTGTTATCCAATTCGTCATGGTTCTCGACTGGGTTTTGTTGTTGCTGCTGCAGTAAGGCGCGTAAGAAACGACGTGAGAAATTTGAGCGAGAACAGCAACTCTTCCAGTCTCAAGTTGCCCAGAATGACGGCGAGTACTCAGTGCTGCTCCTGAGCCTTGCTGATATACTGCTGGAGCCAAACTTACTAGCCAGTGTTTCTTTGCTGGAGAGTTGTGTGACGATCGCGAGCCACCAACGAAAAGATGAGATTTTGACGCAAGTTTTTATTTTACGAAGCCTGTTGCCTTTATTGGAAAGTGAACGACAGGGAACTCGATTCGTGTTTCAGCTGATGGCAGTTGAGCTTGCCGCTACAAGAGGAAGCGATCCGTTTTTCCTGCGTAACACATTTTTGAGCCAACCCAGCACAGCCAGCAAGGCTCTCGCAAGTTTTTGCCGTCTAGTGGGAAGTAACTGGGTTTCGTCAGTGCTCATGTCGAGCGGCGACATAAGGGACCTTTACCTGGGAGAAACGGGTTGGGAACTGAACAATTTACTCGACAATCTAGCAACGCTCGTTGAAGCTCTCCCCGCTGAAATCGTAATTTTGAGTCGCGCGTGCGTCAAGCTGTTCCAGACAATGCATAAGGACACACAGAGGAGAGAATTGGAGATGGATGCGATTCATCTTGTTGTGTTCAACTACATTCTTGGGCCAGCGTTGATATTCCCCCAAAATTATGTACCTGACTTTTCGCCTTCGCTCAGGCAGCAAAAAGTGTTGAAGGAAATGGCTTACCGTATCGTTGAATTTTCAAACCATTGGAGCAGTTTGGGTGGGAGTTTCCGAGCTGGAAGCAGTAGCAACGACAGCCTTCTTGGTACTTTGAATTACGGAGACGTGGCAGTGTGCCAACGCAAGTATGAAAAAGTGCTCGAGACAATATCTCAGTCGTCACGCATTGCAAGTTCGTATGATCCTAGCAACGTGAAAACCGATGTCGACTGCGAGCTCATGGGTTTGTGTCTCATGAATATTCATAGTCTTCTCGACAACAACTTCTCGGAATACAGAAGGAGACTTCGGGCCCAGACCTCGATAAGTGCCGACCAAATTGAAGCTACAGTAACACGTACGACTCGTCTTATAAAGGCGCTTGGTTGGCCACTTGCCAGCATCCATGAACTCGTTGAATACGCTGAACTAGAACTATTGAGCGATCCACTACTATGGACGGACTTCAGTTCCCACGAGTGGGAAGCTCGCGCTGCTCTCCACCGACAAAATCAACATAAACCCACTGCACATCGTAGCGAGAAACATCAGTCCCTACTAACCGAGTTCTCCAATGACCTCATCCTCGAGCAAGACACCAATTCACCCACTGAAGTCGACTGGCTAGCCAAAACCCAATAAAAAAAGCCATTCCTTTGCCTTCAATTGGGTTTTCTAGTATCTTTTCGGTGGTCAACACTTGGGTGAAATATAAAACACCCACAACGTATCCATTCTATTAAACCCAATCTACAACAAAAATGGAGATGTCGAGTGAGCCAGACTGGGTGGTGGGCCCCTTGCTCACGGACCGCATGTCGCCGCTGTGCCTCAAGGCCGAGTACGTGGGCAACGCGAACGCCAACTTCATGCATGGCATCGAGTCCCTCAACGCGCGGTACGAGGCGCTGCGTCGTGTGCGAGGGGACGGCAACTGCTTCTTCCGGAGCTTCATCTTCGCTCTGTGCGAGCGTTTGCTGCCGTCAGGAGACGCGGAAGACGCCAACGCAGCGCTACGTAATCGCATCCAAGTGAAGATCCAGCAGAGCAAGAACGAACTCGTGGCCATTGGCTACAGTGATGTGGCCATCGACGCCTTCTGGGAGACGTTCGTGGACTATTTGGCAGCGATGGAGACGCGGTCCCATGCAGAATTGGTGCAGGATTTCCAGACAGAGGGAGGGGAGAGCGAGTACTTGGTCTGGTACATGAGACTCCTGACGGCTGGGTACATGAAGCAGCACGCAGAGACGTACCAGCCGTTCATTGACGGACTGTATCCAGGCCAAACGGTGGCGCAGTTTTGTGCTGCAGAGGTGAGAGAGTGGAGTTGGAGGTGGAGATGGAGAGAGGAGACTGACTGGTGTGGTGTGGTGTAGGTGGAGCCCATGGGGAAGGAGTGTGACCAACCGCAGATTGCGGCCTTGACGGAGGCCCTCCAAGTGCACGTGAAGATTGAGTACTTGGATGGAAGTGCAGGCCCTGGAGAAGACTTGCAGAGCTACGTGTGTGCCCCGACGGTGGGGGCCGAGGAGAAGGTGGCGATTACGCTGCTGTATCGACCGGGACACTACGACATCTTGTATCCGAGAGAGGTGGAAGCAGAGGAAGCTGCGTCCTAATGATGCTCGGTCAATTCAATAGCATTTTGTTCTGTTCTGTTGTGTGAATGCTGCATTAGTTAGTCGCATTGTCTATCAAGAACACTCCAACAGCTTCGCGTGTTTGCACGTCTACCTCCTATTTCTCTCCATACACAGACAGCCTGGTGGTTTTCATCCGCAAGTCTCTCTTCTCACACCCTTAGTGCCCCTGTTTACTTGGTCTTGTTGGCGATCGCCACGTCCTCTGACGCGACGGAGTGGGCGGCACTGCACAGCTGCGCCACGTTGCAAATGTTCTTGCACACGCATGCCGGCAGACACACGTAGTAGCAGAGCTGCAATCCACAACAGCCACAGAGTCAACTAACTTCTTCGCCAACCACATCAAGAACTAGCTCAGCAACGCACCTGCGTGACCGACACATTGATGTACGGGATCATCAGCGTCGGCTCATAGTACAGCACGTAGAGCAGGATGTAGAAGAGCTCGGCGCCCACGCAGCAGAAGCCGAAGAACGGGTAACAGCCGTAGTAGAACCGCAGCACGAAGTTGCGCTCCGCCGGCACGAGCTTGTGGTGTCCGCGACTCGAGTACATGTGGTACCAGTGGCTGGAGAAGTCGAGGATCAGCAGGTACATGAAGGCCACCATGTACTGCGGGTACAGATGCGAGAGCACCACGAGCAGCCCTGCCGTCGAGCAGCGGTCCGTCACCATATCCAGCACCGCCCCAAACGTCGAGCCTGCATCGTTAAAACCCCCATTAGAACAGAGGTAGAGTGAGGTTGGGTAAGGTAGAGCAGAGGTAGAACAGAGGTAGAGCGGCCGTACATTGGTCACAGAGGCGCGCAAAGAAGCCGTCGAAGTAGTCGCACGTGAAGCTCAAAGCGTAGCACACGACGCTCGTCTTGTAGTCCGTGAGCGCCACCGCCAGACTGTAGAGCGACAACAGCACGCGCGTGTAGCCAATGAGGTTGGGCACATACAGGAACACGCCCGTCACGGTGCGCTGCTTGCTCTCGGCCATCGTCCTCTTGATACTGAAGACCTTCCTTCTCGTAATGACACTACGTCACTGTATGTAATCCCTCCCCTGAAGTGGACCACATCAATACTACCATCATTCTATTAATGTCATTCAAACGAGGTAATCGATACTGACGTCGCCCATCCGTCCCGCATTATCACGATGAACGCCGCGTCGCCGGAGCTCTTCCGGTTGTTTCCGGACGCGCTGCAGGACTCGCATGCCGCCGCCTATTGTCTGCTGGTGGTGGCGCCCGTGACGGCGCTGGCCTCTCAGCTGCTGCTGTATAGGGGCAAGAACACGACGCCGTTGCAGGTTTACCTCGTGTCGTTTGCGGCGCCTGCGTTGGCGGTGCTGGCCCCAACGGTGAGAAACTACTTGGTTTCAGTATGCCCAAAACCGTTACTTTTTGTGACACACACCTTTTGACACTTTTGTTGGTTTGTGCAGTACTATTGGCCGGAAGAGGCGAACGTATACAAGTTGCTGTCGGTACGAAGGCAATTGGGGAATTGGGGGGTCAATGAGGTATTAATGCGTTGGAGTTTTGTGTTTGCCAGATGAGCAGGCAGGAAACGAGTTACCAGTGGTCGCAGAAGTACGCCTTCTTCCGCAAACAGTTCCAGAATGGCAACATGTCGCCCGACGCCTGGCAGACGATCGATAAGGCCTACGACGTACGTCGACTGAGAAACGGGTTCGGTAGGAACGTGGTTGGGATCGGATAAACCGGCTAACACTGTTTCCGCTTGCGTCTCATGTGTATGTTTGGATCGACGGCCGCGATCGGTGCACTCCAGAACATCTACAATGATAAGTCGCGCCACCTGTACGACTTCTGGGGCCCTGAGCAGGAGGACATGACGCTGAACGAAACGCTTTTCAATGTTGGACTCTTCTACGCGCTATGGTTTGCCATCATGTATGTCGAGTTGACAATGCGTCGTTTTGTTGGCGGTCATATATTGACTGGGTGTCGCCTGTGTTGATGATTTTGGTTTGTACGGGCAGATACGCTATCACGACGCCCAAGGCGGCTCGCGCTGGCAGCAAGCTGGCTATCGTGAGCCTCATTGCTGTACGTGGAGGCATCATCATTGCGTCGATGTGGTTTGCATGATTTGACTTTATCTCGATGCAACGCTTGACAGCTCATGTGCGTCGAAGTCACCGTTCGGCTTACCCGCTACGACCCGGTGATCCTGGAAATATCGCCGTTCACGACACCCCGCGAGTATCTGCTGTGGGGTCACCGTATCTACCCTATCTTCGCGTTTGCCGTGGTGTCGATTAAAAAGGTGTTCTTTGTGGATATGGAGAAGCATCACCAGCGCGTCCTCATCCACATGTTGCATAAAAATATGGTAAGCTCATCGTTTTGGCTGAATTATTGCAGTGGAAATATGTATAACATTTATTCTTGCTTCGTTAATACCAGGATACAGTGGAGGAGCTGCAAGCTTTGAACCGAGAGTTGATGCCCGAGACCGAATCCATGGACACCAATCCGACGAAGTAGAATGCGACTGCAGTTCCCAGTCTTGCGTTAAGTTACTAAAAAGCTTGGTGGACGTTAGTGCAAAATACAAATGGTGCTTCCACCTGACCGAGCCAGCGCTTTATCTCGGTCGATGGGATGGTTATCAGGGTGATCTTGGTCAGCCTCGTCTCTTTTGTCGCCAATTGGTGGCGACGAGGGCACCGTCACGCTGGACTATGCTAAAAGAAACGTCATACCACGAGCCCCACTCCATCAAAAATGATGCAAGACTGGAACGACTGGATCTCGCCTCGAATGCTTTAGTGATGTGGAGCGCCAACTCGAAATTCTGTCGCCAAGACATGAAACAATTGCCGCCGGTCCACAGACCAACAGAGGCTGCAGCATTTTTCAGGTTTCCACTCGATTTGTAGCGTCCGAACGCGAATGCTCGCCGGGAGGCGATCGGCACGCTTTGTGGCCGACGAGCTGTCGGGCGGCAACCCTCCTGGCCTGTCTAGCTCTGCCGGTATGTACAGTTGTGACTTCGCCATGCTTGCTCCGCGGTTTTAGTCAGAATTCTGCTTGGTGCATCCATCAAAGCAGACTTGAGACCGATCTTGTTGGAGGGCCGCTATGCTAGCGCCTTCGCTTTGTCCTCGCACTTGCACGGCTTTGACGTCTATTTGGTGCGCTTGCTGTGGGTAGACAGCCTTTAGCTTGCGTTCTGGCCATCGGTCGAAGCTTGCGCTGCCCGTGCTCACCGGTTGACGCGCTGCGTACCAATGGCACTCAAGAGGACCATCATCGAGTGCGTTCCGCTCCCGGACGTTCCGGTAGAGTTCACTTTTCAATTTGCTCGTTCGAAGCACCAAGACCCTCTCCTGTGTTCGCCGCTGCAATTGCAAAATGCCTTCGGACGCCTTCAACGAGAAGCACGACCTCGGATACGTCGACCTGGAAGCTCGTGATGGTCACTCCACGGCCACGGGTTCTCACGCCCACATGGACGACGCAGCCCACGTTCCGTACCAAGTCAAGAGCCAATTCGCCAAGGAAATGATGGCCGAGTTCCTCGCCACCTTCATCTGCATGCTCTTCGGTATCTCGTGCATGGCCCAAGTCACCCTTAGCCAAGAAACCGCTGGCAGCTTCGTCACCATTTCGTTGGCGTGGGGATTCGCGTACTTCCTCGGTATCTCGGTCGGTGGTGGTGTGTCGGGTGCCCACCTTAACCCGACGGTGACGGTGACACTTGCACTGCTCAAGTTGCTGCCCTGGAAGAAGGTTCCGTTCTACATCCTCGTGCAGACCATCGCCGCCTACGTGTCGGCTTTGGTGGTGTACATCGTGTATCGCCCCATGTTTAACGAGGTGGACCCGGACCGCACGACGACCCACACGGTTTTCGCGACGTTCCCGCATGAAAACGTGGGCAACTTCACGTGCTTCGTGACCGAGTTTCTCGCCGCGGGTTTGCTCATTCTTGGCATCCTGGCGCTGCTCGACCAGCACAACCGCCCCATCGGGCGTCACGCCGTTCCTCCGGCCATTGGTGTGCTGGTGAGTGCCATCGCCATGGGGTTCGCTATGAACACGGGTCTGGCTGCCAATGCCGCCCGCGACCTGGGCCCTCGCCTCTTCATGCTCACCGCTGGCTGGGGCACTCGCGTCTTCACTTTGAACCATTACTACTTCTGGATCCCGCTCGTGGCTCCGATCATGGGCGGCGCTGCTGGTGCGTTCGTGTACGAGGCTTTGGTCGGCTACCACCACGTCGGTCGGTCTCACGGCCCGTACCCGGAGTATCGGTTCTAGATGTCCTAGTCATGCGAGTTCCTCGGGAGTCGTAGTTCTAGACCACAGCACAATAGATTTATGTTTTCCTCGTTGCCGTCATCCAACGCTGTTCTTTTACATTCGCACATGGAGGCTGCATTCGTTTCGGTGACGGTGACTGGGATGAAGCGAACAGCCCTGCATCCCATGAGCCACGCGACCCTGAAAAGGACTTTGGTGCGAGCCAACAACGGCACAGCAATCGCTCCATTTCAGACGCACTTTTCTGAAGCACGACGCTTTCAGGATGGTGAACGTCGCCTGCAGCGATCGCCGTTCAACAACACCCCAATGGCTTTCTGCCTCCCACCCGAGCTACGAAGCTGTTCGTTCCTCTTCAGTTGTCTACGAGTGACGGCGCTACGTGTAGGATGCCAGACGAGTGTTATTGGAGACTTTGAGTTCTGCAATCGGCGACCAAAGGGAATTAATTTCGGGCACATCTCTCGCCGTCTGTCACATGATATTGGTGCTTGGTTTACTTTGAAGTTGGTCTACTTGGTGCAGTGCATCGCATTCGCATCGGACGGCGTGTTGTCCGTCGAGAGTCTCCCCCGCCAATGAACCGACCGTGCCTTTTACAACTTGTTGTCGGTTGTTTGCCACGAGATATTTCTCCATGGGATCCCCGGTCGCATAGTGCTCGACTGTCGTGGTAGTGACACGCCACGCTGCTCGACTCCAGTCGATTGCGCAGCGTGTTGCTTCCGCTTTGCATAACGTTTTAATCGGCTTGCTCGCCGGAGATCACAACTGAATTCGCAGCGGCCAAGTCACAGCGCTTTCCATTGCAGGTTGCACCACCCGCATGACTACGAGTGAACAGTAGGTTCTAGCAGATCCACGGTACCAATGGCAGAGCCGACCAGAAGCAATGAGCAAGCTGCAACCAAGCTCAGCCTCGAGTCTGGCCAGACACTCATGGCACAGGGGGCTACAGCCTTTTATGACTTCGTCGCTGAGAAGATCGAGCCGGCGATGGCGCGTGGACTCCCTCAAATGGAGGTGCGATGCAAGGAGGTTTCGTTGATAGCCGAAGTCTCTGTCGTGCAGCGGTCGGCGAACGTCAAGTCCGAGCTGCCGACCATCTACAACAGTGTCAAGCATGTGGTGCAGAAGTTCACCGCCAACAAGAATGTGACCAAACGCCATATCCTCAACCGGGTGAGTGCCGTCTTCGAACCCGACACGGTCACACTCCTGCTGGGTCAGCCCGGATCCGGCAAGTCTTCGCTTCTGAAGTTGCTCAGCGGACAATTTCCTATGGAGAAGAAAATCAGCGTGGAGGGTGAGCTGACGTACAATGGTCGATCACAGCAGGAGCTCCTCAGACGCCTCCCTCAGCTTGCGGCGTACGTGCCGCAGCGGGATAAACACTTCGCAGCGTTTTCCGTGAAGGAGACGCTGGAGTTTGCGCACACTTGTTGTCCAGAAGAGTTGGTGTTTAGAGCTGACGAAGGTCTTCTGTCTCAAGGATCTACTGGGGCAAATGAAGCTGCACGACGAACAGTGCAAGCGCTAAACGAGCACTACCCAGAGGTGATCTCAGAGCAACTGGGTCTGCAGAACTGTAGCAACACTGCGCTAGGGGATGAACTTCGACGTGGAGTGTCTGGCGGTGAGCGCCGACGCGTGACCACGGGCGAGATGGAGTTCGGCATGAAGTACGCGACCTTCATGGACGAGATCAGCACGGGGCTCGACAGTGCAGCCACGTTCGACATTGTTGCCACGCAGCGAGACATCGCCAAGAAGCTGCACAAGACGGTTGTGATTGCCCTCTTGCAGCCTGCTCCTGAGGTGTTCGAGTTGTTCGACAACATCCTGCTGCTGAACGACGGCGAGGTCATGTATCACGGACCTCGAGAGCAAGTTCTGCCGTATTTCGAGAACCTGGGCTTCATGTGTCCACCGGACCGGGATGTGGCTGACTATTTGTTGGATCTTGGCACCGACGAGCAGTACCAATACGAAATCGTGAAAGCAGGAAACCACCCTTCGCTGCGGTGTCTGACCCCACGACTCGCGAGTGAGTTTGCAGAGCTTTTCCAGCAATCACACATCCACCACGAGACGATGCGTGCGTTGGAGGCCCCCTTGACCGTCGAGCGCGCGAAGGACGCCGAGGAGCATATTGATAAGATGCCCGAATTCAGACAGTCCTTCTGGGCGAGCGCGTGGACTCTCACCCGCCGTCAGACCACGATTGCGCTTCGCAACACCGCGTTCATCCGTGTGCGCGCTTTCATGGTGGTTTTCATGGGGCTTGTCTACGCCAGCACCTTTTACCAGATCGACCCCACCGACGTGCAAGTATCGTTGGGCGTGCTGTTCCAGGGCACGATGTTCCTGCAGCTAGGACAGGCTTCACAAATCCCGTCCTTCATTGCTGCGCGCGAGATCTACTACAAGCAGCGACGCGCGAATTTCTACCGAACGGCGTCGTTTGCTATCGGATGCTCGGTTGCACTTATCCCGACGGCTGTGGGCGAGTGCGTTGTCTTCGGATCGCTGGTGTACTGGATGTGCGGCTTCATCGCCGAGGCGAGCTACTTCCTGTTCTTCATGTTGGCTATGATATTGACCAACATGGTGTTCTGCGCGTGGTTCTTTTGCGTGACAGCAATGTCGCCTAATTTCAACATCGCCAAGCCCATGTCGACGTTCTCCATCGTCTTCTTCATCGTGTTCGCCGGCTTCGTGGTGCCCATGGGTCGGATCCCGGACTTCCTAGTGTGGATCTACTGGATCAACCCCATCGCCTGGTGCCTGCGCTCCGTGGCCGTGAACCAGTATCGCTCACCAATGTTCGACGTTTGTGTGTACGGCGGTGAAGACTACTGCGCTCAGTTCAACATGACCATGGGCGAGTACTCGCTCTCGCAATACGACGTGCCGTCCGACAAGTTGTGGGTTTGGTCTGGGATAGTGTTCTTGGTTTTCGCGTACGTCTTCATCATGGCGTTTGGTAGCTTCGTGCTCGAGTACAAGCGATACGATGCTGCTGTTGCGGCCGTTGCTGTGGTCACGAGTATTGTCGAAAACGCAGAGCTGGGTGGCGACAAGGAAGAGCAATGCTCGGAAGGTGGAGTAAGTTATGCACTAGCCTCGACTCCTCGAGGTGCATCCGAAGCGTTCTCACCTGAAGAAAGCTCAAACGATGTGGTTGTGCTGAACTTGCACGAGGAGAACAACAAAATGTTTGTACCAGTCACCCTCGCGTTCAAGGACTTGTGGTACTCCGTCCCCAGCCCAAGCAACAAACGCGAGTCC